>BGZK01001260.1:0-180236 GCA_005406025.1 Eumeta japonica
TCGACTAACTGGCCAGTGTGTGTTTGATTCTTTGCTAAAACCTAAGTAATAACGTTGTGTGACTATCGATGTATTTCGACGCATCCGATGCAAACGGCCGCATATTATGCAAATGATGTTAAAAGTTAAACCGTACAATATTAAAATATGTATGTACCACAGGTAAGTAATGATAAATTCGGAAAAATAAATTACTGGAAGTAAATAGAACTGTAATATATTTAGCTTCTTATTCTATCTGTATTTCATGAAAAGCACCACGTTTGAAAATATTTACATACGAAATATGTGATATGTAATTGTAGGGGCATGTGTAATACTTAATGTATATATATATACATTATGACGTAAATTCATATTTTTACTGTTCACTAGAGCTATTATCGTAGTAGGTACAATGTGATTTGTGAGTTATATCCACTATGTCTGTACTATAAACTAAAATCGTTTTTGAAGTGACTTTTTACTATCCAGTTAGAGTCATCTTTTAAACGACACCACACGCCACCAAACATCACGCGAATAACGAGACCGTGTCAGCAGCCAGTAGTCCTAGTTTTTAGTGGCAAATCGTTTCTTTTTGTACAAATCGCTAACGCTTTAACGTTACTTATTTTCATCTACTAAATTTAAGGATCGATTTTCTAAATCTAAAAATGATACATATATGGGATTGATGTTATAAGTTAACGAACGAAACACATGATCTAGAGAATCGAAAATTACAATTTGCGGTAATGAACAAACGAATATCGAACATGTTAGGTAAATCGTTAAGCGTTTGTAGAAATAGAAACAATTTCTCATTATCTAGGCCTGATGTCATGAAATTTAAATACGCTACTGACTTCGGCAGCTCGTTTTGTTATGCTGCATTTGTGTAATTTTTAGATAACGCCAATGGGCACACAGTAGCCTTCTGTCTGGAATTGACGTATTATAAACTCGCATATCATAATTATTGTCATCGGTACTGTCATATAGACCACATAAAAAAAGTAATCCTACGTAGATGACGTTTAATACAACAGGCACGTCAAATCCAATTTAAAATGTATATTAGTGGCTCAGTAAAACCTACTTAGATACATAAAGTGGATATTTATAAAGTTCACTTTACAAATCCGAATAACTTGCCGAGATGCCACAGCACAATTATATGCACTACTACACATACAAACATTTCAATTTATTACAAAAAACAGTAGTAGTGGAGCCATGTTGTGGCCAAGTTGGCCGCAGGACGGAAATGGGACGGTTCTACCGGTATGATATCACACTCTCACAGAACACAGACATGAAGTAAGATTTAACGCCGTTGCACTTTATCCAGTGAATGAGAGTTGCGGTGGTTCACTTCCTCTTCACCAGCCAACTCCTGTCACCATAATCCCGTTCTCCCCTCTATCAGATACCCTATCCCTGATCAAGGGACCGGCAACTTTTCGGTGACTCCTCTAGAGTAACGAATGGTCATAAGTGACAATGAGCACCTAGTCTCTGGTGGCTTGTTTTGAAAATGGTATAAAAATATGAATGGAAACTGGTGGTGGAAATTGATAGTGTACTCGTCAGTTGTTTCGTAATGGTGACTAATTACTCTTATAAACTGAATTCTCTATGTCATCATTCCATACATGAATGAAAAATAAAATTCATGAAAGAGTTTAATGTTACTTTCATTAATTACAATTCGCAACTAATATAAACATCTCTAGATTAATACCCTAAACAGATATAATGTAAAATGGAGCCAAGTAATGTACATTTTTATATGGTCCAGTAGGTAACTTGTCCTTGTGCTGCCGTGTACTATATTTAATGATTCGTTTAATTTCCAAATAAAATATTTGAGCGATACTCACCTACTCGTACTTTCAAAGCTTCGGTCCCATCGGCGTAGCAGTAATAAATATTAAATATCTAATGAATGGAAGGATTATGTTGCAGATTAAATCAGAATCGCTTTCGCAAATGTTGAAGGGTAAGTAAAGGGAATGGATGATTTCCATCCAATAGGAATTAAATATACGAAATACTTTTGCAAAATACTAATTGCCAGTTCCGTAACTTGAGATACTCGCTCTCCTCTTGCCTCAACCTAAAGCTTATTTTGTTTTAGAATTTCAAAATAAGATTGTACAAAAATTACAATTATAATTATGATAGTCCAATTATTATTCGTAATACATAGTTAGACTGATTCAATCTTTCTTATAACACAAGTTAATAAAATAAAGATAATAAGGATTTTGATAAATATATGAACATCACACACGTATCTGTCAACGTTTAATCAACAAAAGCTACTGGAT
Source organism: Eumeta japonica (assembly GCA_005406025.1). Taxonomy (NCBI): domain Eukaryota; kingdom Metazoa; phylum Arthropoda; class Insecta; order Lepidoptera; family Psychidae; genus Eumeta; species Eumeta japonica. The sequence continues at coordinate 2,316 of BGZK01001260.1, forward strand.
CTTGGTAATTTTAGGACTCGCGGTATTACACTTATTTATTGTTATAAAGAAATGGTGATTATAAGTGTTCATAAAAAACTGGGGAAGTTACATGGTATGCAAAATTGCAAAATGCATCATTTATGCATTTGCGCGAAAACTATAAACACCTATCCCAATTACGATTAAATAATATGTAAAACGGTTGACTCTGCAGGTCAATCCTAAAATTTCCCGTTATAATGTTTTTCGATGTGTATTTGAGTTTCTCGAGTTCAAAATTATAGTTATCTCAAAAATCAAGGACTTATCTATAAGTTTTGGTGCTCAAAAATTCAATAATACAGTTGCCCTTACAGGCCATTATTAAAACTTTTTGCTACTTTCGAGCTCATTCTTCAAAAATACATCTAGCAGTAAGTTGTTGAATTTGAGCTACAGAGTTTCTTCCAGACACGCTTAAGAGCTTTTTAAAGCTCTCCCAACTCAAAAACATAGTTTTAATATATTTTTAGCTCTTCGACTTGAAACATCTAATTTCATTTAAATATAACGTTTTTATTTAATTTATAAAATAAGATATCTATCGAATACGTAGTTCGATTTTGATTTGCTTTGTGGTATCCAGTGCAGTTTTTGAAGCAAAAAAAGTTGATTGATACCAAACATCAATCCACCAAGAACATTAGAAGTTATTTTGAAAAAAAACTTTTCAAAATAAATATGTCGTTGTGAGTCCCGACCTGCGCCGATCTGAAGAGTCTCAAGTCGCTCAGTCTGAAATAATATGACTACCAGAGGGAAGTGTATATATCTCAGCTGTGGGGCTACTGAAATGAAACACAACGACAAATAACAACACAACAACAATTTAAAATCGATAATTTCTTATTTGATGCACTGACTGCCTGACCTAAGGCCAATAATCGCTTCTGAATGAATCATATTGGATTTTGTGAGTCGCTATTATTTTCCAGATTTTAGTAGGTACGTACTCTATAGTTAAACAAAACCGTATAACTAAAAAACTTTCTTTACGTAATTCTTAATATGAATTTTAGATTAGGGCACAATTAATTTTCATTTCGTATAATCGCAAATAAAACATTTAAAGCAGTGATTTCCCACGGAATCACAAGGTAAGTACTTCGAATATGTCATAATAATTACTGTATATTGAAAGTTATTGTTTTATAAGTACTAATACTTTCAAGTGTAGCGTTAATATTAAAATATTAATAATCAATGAAAACTAATATTGAATCTAAATTATTCCTATACAATTGTGCATACTTAGTTCCACCATAATTTACTCAAATTATAGTGAGACGCAAAACTATTTTTCAAATACAAAATCGTATTTATTTCAAATTTCATTAAATAAATCCTGATTACATTACAATGTATCACGAATTTACCACATTACCTCTCATTTTTGGACGGCAGTTTTTTTCCTCAAGAACAAGACCACGAAATTTCAGAGTAGCAATTTTCTATATTGGTATAAGAAACTTTATTCAAAAACAAAACAATTACAGAATGACAATCCGGTAAGAAGTCGAGCTGGTCATTAACAATTTTATTAAGCGTATTAGCCATTTTAATTAATAATATATGGTGTTATTTAATTATTTGATTTATTTATTTTATCACTGCGATTCTCGATATCATCTTGATCTACAATTACCATTCATCATTCGTTTGTAACTGAACGATACTTCTAATCCGCTTTGTAAAATACTTTTTTTAAATTATTATTTGTTTGTTAATACACTTAAATTAACAAAAGGCGAATAATGTTTACCTACAAAGCCTCTTAAATTAATTCGTGACTTCGCATAGTGGAAATGTTAGTCGACTAGCATAGTATTAAGTTTATGTTGATCACAATTTCTATTAAACATTTCTGTTTTTCAAAGAAATTGTTTTTAGTGTATACGATTCAACAATACATTTTACTCGAATTTTCGCATGCTTTATTATATAACGTGTCGTGACCATAAAATAGACCTACAAATATTTCATTCACAATAGATTCTTCGCTTCGTTTATTTTGAATAATACTTTGAGCGCCATCACCATTTACCAGTGCCTCGAATTAAATTTTTTCGCGCAACACAATTTCAATCGCTCCCGAAGGTCTACCGCGAAATAAGAGTCTGCACAGCGAACAGGATGTGCGGACGGATCAAACGCGGGTCTACTTCCGTTCAGAGCTCTATTTATTAGATGTTAATATCAGACGCAATATCGCGCGATACAAAAGGCCAAACCGCAACATCACCGGCGGCGCAAAGGACGCGGCCGCCGGCGCCTCACTCCGGTTCGGAACAGGTGGGGGTGCGCACGCCTCGGTGTGAAACGCGATCGGTTACATGTCGGGCAGTGGTCTATTTTTATCGTATTTCTGAAAGACAGAATATTGTGGAAATTAAAAGTATTTTTCATTGTCATATCTACGGTGGAATATGTAGCCATGTAAGTAATACTTAAAACATACCTGAAGAAAAATAAAATTTCGTTTAATTTCGTAGAGTGATCGTTGTAATCATTTTCTGTAAAACATAATTGTGGGTCGAATTAACAAACAGGTGATTACGTTTTAGGTGACCATGTATTCAATCAATTCTAGGATACAAAATGATATTTTAATTTATTTATTCACTCATTTTCAATTTATTTATTTAATTAAGACATAACTGTATACATTATCACAATTCCAAGATATTAATATTTACAATATTTATGCCCGCAAAATTGAACTTGCGAAAAGAATACAGATTATTATAATTCAATTGTCAATAAACATAGTTCATTATGTTTATATACATTCATATATACCTACCCCAATTATAAATGTAGAGAAATATGTACGATTTTAAATATACTGCAATAATTTAATCTAAATTTCATTGAAAACAATTGCAATACAAACCAAAAATTATTTATCATCATCGACCCGTTAGTCGCGTCAAACGTCGGGTCATCACTCTCCATCCATTCGTAAACTTTTCACAAATCTACAAAAGATCATAAAACTTTTGGTCTTTGGTCAAAAGTTTTCCTCGATTATTTGTCGAGGCAACGCTCGGACCACACATCCTCTCCCTTTTCGCGCCCCGTAACACACATCTTAAATCTCAGTTTCAGTATCATTTCAGACCCTCGTTACCGTTTGCCAACGATGCTGAAGAGACTTATAGCGCGTTAATTTCCTTATTCTTAACTAATATCTTTCGTAAAGAGATTTATATTATTTTCAATTACCTACTTATGTAATTGATAATTATACTTATACGTTATTAATTTCAATAAAAACTTTTACCTAGTTTCTCTATTCAAATTTCTTTAGTCGAATAATATTAAATAAGATTTTTTTTTTCCAAAAATCGGGTATATGCAATTTGGGGGATGTCATAACATGACACTTTATATTTGACTGTGTAATCGTACGTATTTCATAAACTATAGCTATGGTATGTGGATTATATGTAATGAAGGTTCAGTTCAAAACCATCAAGTTTTTAGGTCTTAAAACAAAACATTTTGTGAGCTGAAATAGTCTGAGAAACTGTATAATCCTTCATAATCAATAGTTCTGTTCGTCATTGCGATATCTGGAATTTAAATCACAAACCGAGCAATTTATACATTCTTTGTAAAAGTGTTTTTTCAATAACAATGATATCGCTTTGATTGGCATCCACACAGCTACATCGATGTTTAAAGTAATGAATTTTGCGTACAATAAATATTGTATTGTACTATTCATATGACGTATTGATGAAATATTAACACAAATTATGAAGTTCGAATCCTGGGCCTGCAGAGCTGAATGTTTTTCTAACTCATACATGAATTGAAACTTTGAAAGGTATTATTTGCTTTGAACACTAAAGGAAAACGCAACGGAGTAAAATTGTCTATCTAGCTTACTAGATACTTCTAAGGCATTTAAAAATAGGTACCCAAATTGTTTTGAGTTGAGGACTACGTCCTAATACTAACACATCTAAGAATAGAGTCAACAGAAGAATATTTGTATCATTATGAATTGTATACAACTTGTACAAGTGCCTGAGGTAATTAATCAACGAACAAAAAATGATAAATTACAACTGTTTATTTGATGTAGGTTTTAGCATACCAGCTGTGTCAATTCCTACAAATTCCCACGTCTACAGTAATCGAGGTCAACGGAATTTTTGATCCATTTGAATCTAAATGCGATTTGCGCATGTTTTCAAATGCGTGTTCTCCAAAATAACAATTTCACATTTAATACCCGTAAGAACAAAATTTATGAATATTGTTTATAAATATTAATAAATTATTAAATCAATAACTGAATCGAAACAAATAATATTCGAATATGGAACTAACGAAAAAAACATACGCTTAATCAAAATTCGCTTTAGCTTACGAAGGTTTTTAGTCGTTGTTATAGTCTAAGTAACAAGTTAAAAATGGTGAAAAATAAACTGGTCCTAAAAATATTTGAGATAGCTCATTCTATCCGGAATGATGTCTAAATGTATTGAAAGTGTTTATTAGCACAAAAGTTATAACAATTAAAGACGACAAAAAAAGGTATTTCGTTTTTCGCCGATCTCTCGTAAACTACTGACATTTAAAAAAAAATGAAAAAAAGATCCTTAAACAGGAGGACATTTCCTATAAAAAATCGCTAACTCCCAAAACTTTACCTTCGTTATTTATAATTTTAAGTTAACGCTGAAAATAGGCTTCCGCGCGGCATTTGACGCCACAAATGCTACATTCGCGGCGTCAAAATCGAGTGTCACACTAAATAATTTTTTTAGGATATTGAATATTAATTTAAAAATATGAATAAATTATGACGTATTCAAAGCACTTAAAAAAATTGATTCCCGTTGCAAATTTAATTTAAAGTCAATTTTATAACAAGTTAGACAATTGTTAATTAAAATTAAAATAAAATTTTTCGCTTCGTGGAATTCTTCTCCTATACATGCTTAACAAGATCTTTTATAAAAGTTTAAAAAGTTTCAATACTTTGTTTAAAATAAATTTTTAACTTAACCAATGTTCCTTTCACTTTTCAGTTTTTTTTTTAATTTAAAAATATAAAAAATCAATTTTCGAATAATTTATTATTCTTTACTCCATAAAAGCAATATTTATTATTGAATGTAGTACTTTTAAAGTAAAAAATGTTATCATAATTTACATTTTTGTAAAGCGAGATGAATTAGCAAAACAATATCGTCGTAATATTGAGTTAGAACATGATGAGAGAATGAATTTTAGCGCATTCAGTCAACTGATATTCTTCACCTAGAACCAAGAACACTAAAATCATGCATGGTGCATGTACTTATAGTTCTACTAGTATATGCATAAAAAATAATAAGCTAATGTCATAATAATACATGGAACTAGGTATGGACACGATTATCGATTTTTTTGGAGAATTACCCATCAATACTCTCTGTACTCATGTTTTTGAAGTGACACTTTCTTGTTAACATTAAATGGAGTTTTTCGTTATGAGTTAAACATTAAAATTTTTATGCATGCCTATATATATAAATATATTGTAATAATCACAAAGGAAATGTACAGACAAGTATTTTTATTATATAGAATGTTGTGCAACATGAACTACCATGTTAAATTTATATATTTGCGTTAAGTGTGAAAACGTTAATAATAAGAGCGATTAATATCTACGAGGAAAATGTCAAAGAAAAAACATTGCTGACAATAAATCATGGAGGGCGACTTATTTTTATTTTAATGTCATACCTAGCATCCAAAACAATCGCTTCATTACGATTTAATATTACGATTGTGATTATTTAATGTAGACATTGAAAATTAATTAACGATTATTGTGAATATTCGAGACGTTCGATGACTTCGTACATGGAGTGGCTGAAAATCGTTAAAAGATAAACGGAAAGCCGTACTTAACTTTGCCAAACAAATATTGGATGAAAAGTTTCCTATCCACAACAGCGTTATGTATCGCTAATAATTATTGACAACAATCTTTGTACGCGTATCGAATTCCCTAATAAACTTGGGATGATGGAAAGCCAGCGTGGAAAACAGATCGATTCCAACAAAATTCCATTATTTCTCAGCTTCATTAGCATTGTATCGATCTTAAGGGGAAATTAAGTAAATTTATATCTTATGAGAAATAATTATTTTTTGCTTTAATGTCAGATCGAAAAAAGCTCAATGTGCTTATTAAAACATGCCCTAAAGACGGTACATTTCCCATACATGGCGTTTTGCCACTATTTAGATTTTTTTTTCTCTTGAACGAGTGAATATATAGCAGTAAGAAATATACATTCTTATAGGAAATTTAATGTTCTATCAAAAAAAAGCTGTTTTATGAGTTTGCGATAAATTCACTCCTTCAACAATTATTCAAGGTTAAAGTGGAAATTCGCATAAATTTTTAGATTCTCTTATTTTTACGGCAACATTATAACTATTTAAATGAAAATTGTTTTTTTTTTTAAATATCGATTTCTGACTATATTACAATAAAAATGTGACGTAACTAAGGAGAATGGGAAATAGTATGGCTAATATATACATCTTAATGTAGTCAGTAGCGATTTTAAACATATCGATGAAGAGTAAAAATTTGAAAAGTTTTGCAATTTTTAAGTTGTTCAATATGATATAATTGAGTACAAATATTATTACTTGCAACACTACAGAAAAGTTTTTTTATAAATTTTACAATAAATTAATTGATTTAAAAGTTGTCAACAGTGAAAGTTAAGTTCAAAATTCTCCGTTTTGTTCTAAAAATGTAAAAATCAAACGAAGTTCTAAGAATATGCAATAACAACATAATATACATTACATATTTTATTAAAATTTCTCTAGTTGCAAATTGAAATAAGAGTAAAGCTCATAACATTCATATTAAACCTTGCCCTAAAGACGACACATTTGGTTTCATATTTTTTCAGGACACAAAACAAAATTTAGGGAGCATGGCAAAAAAAAAATCAGCTTGATAAATAACGGAAACCCTAATGTATAATCATGTATGAAAATATTTCATTAATTTCACACCGCCGATGATTCATTAGATGTTAGTGCCATAATCCAAGTAAGCGAGATTTCATGCTGCATTTCAATATGTGAACTTTATTAACCTAACTTATGTTGATAAAAGTTTGCTGTCATGACCGATATTAAATTTGAATCCATGCCATATTCAGATTATAGCATTTTTATAACAGGAAAAATATATTCGAATTTTGACCGATTATGTTTTGTAACAGCGATCGGCAGTAAAGTGGCAGTTACAAAACCGTTATCATTTTAAACGACGAATTATCACGCCTAAATAATATGTTGCTTATTATGTCACTTGATAAATAAGAAAGATGAATAATTAAAATGTGAGTTTGCGGAATTGTGATTAAAGGGCATTAGATAGTATTTTCCAAATATAAACTCTTTATAAAGCAATCTATCGCATTATACAGTTGGTATAATTATATATAGTTGTATACATTTATCAAAAATTAGAAGGCTTGGAACGATTTACATTTATTGACTTATTTGAGAAGGACCTTTGAGATGTTATAAGTCTACTTTGACAGTAGACGACAGTCTCCTTAATAAAATTTAAGCACGTCATTTATCGCGCCATAAAAATGAGATTAATATTCCTCGTTCATTTTTTACAGGTTGCAAAATTAATTTAGCTTAATATTTCTTTCCATTTTTCCAATAAACCGCAATTGTGTGGCTACATAATAATCCGACTCTGTGAATATCGTTTCTTTGAATCGCTGTTCAGTATTTCAAAGCAAATATCTTTTTTATTTTTTCAATGATAAAAATGATGAAAAACACAAAATGAAATGGAATATAGAAGCATTTTTAGTGAAAGCGTAGAGAATATTAAGAAATTATTCAGGTAATATTATTTAATATAATTATTAGATTGTTTAAAATTCTAAATATAGCTATTTAAAAGGCTGTTTTGTGTCGATATGTATACAATTTAAAAATAATTATTTCATTTAACTTTCAATATAAAAGCGTTAAAAAAGGATATTTAAAGTTTATTTTTTTTAAATCCATAAAATACATCTTACATTTCTTTAAATTTTGTAATAACGTAACACTTTTTTATTAACTTTTACTGCCGCAGAAAAACCTATCTCAATTCGCAACAAAGTTCAGGTATACATTTTCATGATTACAAAGATCAAATTCATTTACCATACCATTAGAAAAATAGTAACTGTAAGTTGTACCAAAAGACAGAAACACATACAGCGGGTTGCAACGAAACATTTTACGTTTTGCAAACTGCGCTTGCTTTTGTTTTTGTTTATACTTTAGTTTGTTTCTACTTACGCAAAAAAACATAACATAAGAGTAAAGTTATGTTTTACATCTACTTTTATAGAAACAGCAAATCGGGCTGTACCAACTTATTAAACCTATATAATAACGTAAGGTATTGTCATAAATAATGTCGGGAAATAAAAAATTTTCCATCAATAATGATTACATTCTAATTAATATTTATAACTGTAGTGGGTACTTATGACTTTGAACTGGCTTGTTGTCTTTTGCAGTGAATAAAACATGTTTATTAATTACAATTTCATTTTTATACACTGCCCTTATATGATTCGACGATATCTAAATTATCAAAGTGAAAACTGGTCGAATTCACATTAAAACTATTTCAGGCCGAAATTGTTCTAAACTAAAAGTAATCTTAATTCTATAAATTGAACGAACGCTATCTTATCTTATTTATTTCACTAACAAATTACAAAACAGCATTAGCGTTGAAACAAATTTTTATTATATTGTCATATCCTTGCTTTTTATATAACCGCATCCACTGTGAGTCGAACAAAACAATCTACATCGTAACACAAATGGTTTTTTTTTTTCAGAGTTACGTTTTCTTTAATTTTTCGATATCGTGTAGGGCTGTACGCGAAAGCCCGAACCAGTTGTGACTGTAACAAATGGATTAGCCGCGGCGCTGGCGAGACCGAACGGACCGAGGTACGTCCCCGGGACAACAACAAACAGAACTGAGAAGTTTGTTGTTATGCTGGAACGTCGTGAACGTCTAAAACAAACTACAAATTTGATGTACAAGTATAATCATGTTACTTAAAGATCTGAAATCGAATTTAAATTAAACAGAAGGCCTAAATTTACAGGATGATTCGCAGAATAATCCTCTGTTATTATTAAATGATTGTTGTACTTGTAATATTTTTTTTTGTTTAAAAAAAAATGATTTTGAGGTGTAACGATTAACAATGACCTAAAGTTTGTCTTTCATATCAATTAAAGAAGGAAAAAGATCTAAAAATGTACAATACATGTGAAAATTAACACAAAATTATATCATTTTATGTTCAGGACAAATATATTTCTTATTTTATTAAATTGATTAAAAAACGCTATTTTTCCAGGGATATCCGTATATATTTGTACGGTAACTAGAAAATAGGAAAATATTCTTTTTGTATTTGCAATGGTTACTGAATAAATAAATATATACGGATGTCCTTTAATAGGCCGGCAATGCACAAGTAACTCCTGTGGTTACGAATGTCCATGAGCGGCGGTGATCACCTAATACCTGGAAGCCAGCACGCTCATTTGCCTCTTACAATGTTATAATATAAATGTACTCAGAATGTGCTGACTGACTGATGTATCAACGCACAGCCCAAACTATTTGGTCTAGAACTCTAGAGGCTTGACATTTTGTATAAAGGTTTATGTTACAACGTAGGCGAGCACTAATGTGATAACCCGCAGTTACAATTTTATTGGTTATTTTGATTGCGACTTCGACCTCCCTTTTCCGTCGCGGATTTGTAACGTGCGTTCGCTGCGTGTAATATTTGATGCGAGTGAATAGTGAAAACCTAATTTAACGTCTTTCACTTACGTATAAGCGAATAAGAATAAACTCCCTGCGGATATACAAGTGTATAATCATCAAGTGTGTAAGCAGAAGTTGTCACAACTAAGAAAGGATTTATAGAAATTCCACTCCATAGGAGTTGAAAATGGTGAGCTACGTACGTTTCATACTCCGTACGTACGGTACGTGGTATGAGAAATCGAAACGATGAGATGTCCGCTCTGGTACTTTGAATTTTCGTGAAGGGGTGGATGACGAAAGTTATGACGCCCTACGAGTTAATGAAATATAGACGAATACACTCTATGGGTGAATGAGATTACAAGGGTAGCGGCGAGGCCATCGATATTTATTGGTCTAGCGCTAATGAGAGCCAATGAGGATGGTGGGGTCTTGGCTTCATCCTATCACAAACATTATATGGGTGTGTAAACGGTTACGAATATGTGGATATATAGCTCCTTTTGGTTCCGCGACAAAATTGGATGAGCGCAGGCTTGTATTTTAGGTGCTTTTGTCGCAGATATGATCAAACCGAACGAGGAGGGGGAAGGAGGAAGAAGGGCTATGTGAGAAACATTAGCGAAATGCAACAGCAACGAGATAATATTTAAATTAGGTGATTTTAATAGCTGCGGGAAGAATATCAAAAACCTTAGGTAAGTTGGAAGATGAAAGAGTGAATGAGAATAGTGATTGCCTTCTTATGTTATGCCAAGAGTTTGATTTGTATGCGACAAACACTGTTTGATCACAGAAGAATACACTTTCATACTTAGCGAAAAGAAGAAGGCAAGAAGAGTAATGAACTCTGAATTGACCGGTCGAGACGCAAAGTTGTGGACACGAGTGTGTCGCGGCGGCAACATTGGTACGGATCAGTTCTTAGTGATATCTCAATTAAACTTTAATTAATACCAGCGTTGGCGACCCAAGCTAAAATGATCGTTACGGACCTCGATCGAATATAAGACGATATACTTAAGGATCCGGCGGCGCGGCGGGTCGGCGGCGCGGGCGGTGGCGTGGCCTTGAGTTAAAGCGCCCGGCGGCCGGGCGTGATTAGGGTTAAACCACGAGCGATTGTTGTTATTATTAATCAAAAACCTTTCGTTTGCAGATATTACAATGGTTGATATAATAAAAATATTTATATATACCTAAAAATATGAACGACTAGCCGAACTAGGTGTGCTACATCCTACCCGACGTTAGCCCTGCGAATAATCATATAACAGGCAGCTCAATAGGATACTAATCGGTCGTAAATGGACAATGCATTATGGTATATTGGATCAGTTTTAATTTTTTTAGAGTTCACAATGCTAAATTTCAACACTTTGAAACTCGAAATGGAAAAACTTTTGAAACCTAAACGTCTGTAATGAGATCCTTACAGATTAGCTGATTTAAATCGTACAAACTGTCGGAATTAAATCGGATAAACTTAAATAATAATTACATTTCCTAATTTCTCAACTTATTATAAAAAGAATAATAAATCAATTATTCTTTTTACTTCTGTAAAAAGAATAAACCAGCAAACGTTATTAATTGATCAGCATCCTATAAAATGATAAACAAATTATCAAATAACTTTGAAAGTTGCCAAGAAAAGAAAATATATTGTTTGTATTGAAAGTATTTTCAGCACGATGAGTGATGTCCTTAGTACCCAGTCTGGTAACGATTGGACAGCGATTTTTATAAATCGGCGATAGTTGAAAATGCAAACCAAAAAATTAAAAAAAGGACTTTTAAGTCTCAATGAGCGAACGGATAACCTGGATCACGGATGAAGGATTATCCTTTGGCTTAAAATAAGTGGTCGGACTTAATATAAAAATATTGAGAGCCATTAGTTGTCAAATAAGCTCCCTCTGCCCTAACAAATAAATTATTTTAGATAGTAATGCAAGCAAACACAATTTACTTTGAAAATAAATGGTCGGAGTTAATATGTAATATGGTTAGTACCAAATAAAAAACATTGAGAATACAATAAAACATTAGCTCCTTTCGGCGTAAATAATATATTATTTAATAATAAAAAAACATCATTGAAAAATGTATTTAAACATAATGTATTTCATTAATATGTACCTATTAAAAAATATTTAAAAAGAGCACCGAAACAGCTCTCTTTTAATTATGATCTTTAATACCATAATGGTATCTACCTACATATTTGAGATAGATTATAAAGTTAAATAAAAACAAATATTTTATTTGTTTAGTTTGAGTATGTAAGGATAATGTTAAAACGTATATGAAAAACGTTTATCAAGAATAAGTCAAGCACTTTAACAAATTATTTTTCTATGCGAAATTTTAATCAACGTAATTTCTTAAATAATTTAATTATTCCCTTAATAAATAGAATAAATATTTATTCAAACTTAAGTTATATTTGTCATTTGCTTTTAACACCTACTACAATATCAGTATGTATTTATGTAATGCTGTCAAATATTTATTGTGTAAAATGCATTTATTTGGTTCCTAAGAAAAACATAACTTGCAGAATATTAAAATGAAAATCAGAAAGAAAGATCTTTTTACTTTGCAATACGTTCTGTGTAATAAATAACGCTACGAGTAAAAGATTTTTTTATAGTTTCTTCCGCTTGTGTAATGTACGAGGTGGAAGCCCCCAAAACCGACGAGTTTGCGTAAAATGATTGACGACTGTCAGTGAGGCATAGAGAGGTATCTATTAAAGATCATGTTGAGTGAAAAATCTATGGTCTCTACTAACTACCTCTTTGGAAATATGTGTAGGGTTATTTTAAATAATAAACGGGGAACTTGCGCCAAAATCATAATGAGATATTATATTAATATTTCAATAATAAAAGTTCTGAAGTGTGCATTTCTGAAACATTTAATCTAATATTATTTTTTTACGAAATATTTAAATTAAGAGCTACCGTAAATTGGAATGTAATTTCAAACACCAATCAGCACAAAGTGACGGTACTCCATTATTTGTTGATAACTACTTACATGACCAAAGAGAAATATATTCACTGCGTGAACTTTGAAACATTATTATAATATTATACATATAATTTATTAAATAAAATTAAAAATGTATTGATTGTGTTATAGGTAAACAACATCCTTTTGTAGAATATAAGGTCAAGGTAGTGGACGTTTTTCTGCGAACTTTGTAAATTAACTTTTTATTTGCATTAAATACATTATTTAACGTGTTTGGTTCATTTTTGATATTTTTATATAAACATTATATTATCATGATATACTAAAAAATAAAACTGTGCAAGCACCCAAACATTCATGGGATGTCTTTGATAATATTTAATTCTATTATATAGAATTAAACATTACTAAAACTTATATATATATATGGCCTTGAAGAGTTATTAATTGTTTTATATGCACAAACATAGTGTCATTGTCATATTACACCTACACAACTTTCGCTTTACTTGAGCGCATTATCAGTGGTGACGTTATCAATATCGATATTTATGAGCGACTTGCTATCAGATTATAATTAAATGCAGTTATGTAAAAAGGGTATAATGTTCCATTAATTGATTCATTATTGATTTTTTGGAAAAAATACAACGATTTATTCACAAGTGTCTCAACTTGACTATAGTTTTCTTTTTTTATGGACACGGGAACAGAATAAAATTACAGATATTAATATATCTGTTTGCAGTTTTATTCCAGATCTCGTCCCCACATTTTTAGTTTCAAATCTTCCAAGTATTTTCAAGGCTATTAAAAAATTCACAATCACAAGCTTTCAGAGCATGATGATAGGAATCTATTAGAGGATAGGAAAAATATTTTATATAATTGTAAGTGCGTTATCTCTTCAACAAATGAACCGATTTTGACGAATTTAGCATATATTAACGTTGATTTTTAAGGAGAAAAACTGAATAGATTATTGAATTTATTGGTAAAGCAGTTCACAAAATATTATGAAAATCAGTTTTTAAAACATTAAAAATTTTCCTCTAACGATAGCTCTTGAACGGACCAATCGATTTTTTATGCAATTTATGGCGATCGATGCAACTATTTGGAGAAAAGAGCCGATTCGATTTTGACATCAATCAGTACAGTAGTTTAAAAGTTATTAGTTTTTTTTTCTGAAAACATTATTTGTGAGATTGCTCAAAATATACCCGCGGTCTTATTACGTAAAAGTAGAAATCGATTTCGATTCCGGAATCGATTTGCGAGTCGAATTTTTTAGGATATAAAAAAATGTTAAATATAATTTTGAGCGATTTAAAAACGTTAGATTAAATTAAAATTTGCACACTTATCAAGGACCGATGATAATTCAATAATATCGTATAATTGAACTGATCTGATGATGCAGCTAGGGTAGGTACAGGAGTTCTATAACAAAATAACATCCTAGTCATGTTTGAGCTTGCTATAGTTGTCTTGAGTCTCTTATCATAAGTGATTTTCACTAGCACTCCATAATAGAGCAACATAGCCTAGCCGTGTTTAGGCTGATGGAATTTTCTTCCAATGCACTTTGACCATGATTGGCTTTCAGAGTATGTTGATAGAGCCGGACGGTTGGCATTGGAAGTTTAACAGAGCAACATATCTTAATCGTGTTTAAGCTTTTTGCAATTAACTTGAGATGTACTTTGATCATGATTGACTTTTAGGGTCTGATGATGGAGTTAGAAGTTTAGCACTGGAATTCTATAATGAAATACGTACCCTAGCGATGTCTGGGCCTGCAGGAATTGTCTTAAAATATACTTCGATCATGAGCAATTTTCAAGGTTTGATGAAGGAGCTGGACACTTGACGCTGGAACTCCATAACAGAACAACATATATCCGACCATGTACTTCACGACTGGAGTACAAGGCAATTAAAATAAGTCAAAACACGACTAAAATACGTTGTTCTGTTATGAAGTTCTAATAACGACTTTGCAAATCCTGGCGACGTTCCAACTCGGCCATCAGATCATAAAAATCGATCATAATAGAAGTGTATCTCAAAACAATCTAGCAAGTTTAAACAGTCTAAGAAACATCGTCTTATTGCGGAGTTTTAGTAGCAATCTTCCAGCTCCACTATCAGACGCTGAAGGCCAATCACGGTGAAAGTGCATTCCAAGACAATCCTAACAAGCACAAACACGGCTAGGCTACGTTATTCTATTATGGAGAACTACTGCCTATTTTCCGACTCCATCATCAGACTCTGAAAATAGATCATGGTCAAAGTACATGTCAAGACAATTCCTACAAGCCCAAACAGGGCTAGGATACACGTTTCATTACGGAGTTTCTGTACCTACTTTCTGGCTCCATCATCATACCCTGAAAGTCAATCATGGTCAAAGTGCATCTTAGGGCAATTCCAACAAGCTCAAACACGGCTAGGATATGTTGTTCCGTTAAGAAGTTCCAGTGCCAATTGTCCTCCTTTATCATCAAACCCTGAAAGCCAATTATAGCCAAAGTGCATTTGTAGAAAATTCCATTAAAAATAATTAAAAAAAAACCTACCAAATTGGAAATCGATTTGTTTTAAATAATAAGGCTGTGGGCGGAATACGTTCAACGTTTTAGGAAATCTAAATCGAGTAGTTTATTTTAGAATGTCGTATAATGCGTTTCGATCTGTTAATCTGTTCAAAAGTTACGAGAGGTTTACACACACATACACACAGACAGAGAAACATACAGACATCACTTGGAAAATGTTCGATGTAGATTTCTAGGGCGATGAAACGTCAATTTCTGGTGAAAACTCTATTTTCGAAAATCGGATTGAAAACAGTACTTTCCAATTGTATGAGAATTTTTTAATTTACATAGCGGAAAGTAAAAAAACTAATGCAAGTTTTACCGTTCCCAATAACCCAAGCACAGCAATCCCTATACGTACAATAAATGGCGTTTATCAATCTGCTATCCTCGCTAACCATGGATTGTATCTTCCATAGACTTTTAACCGACTTAATAACTAATACATCTACTTAGGAATTGTGAACTCCTTTTTCAAATAATGCTAGGAGTCCCTCTGTGCTCTTATTTGAGTCGTTTTTTTTTTTAATTTAAATACAAATCATTATTGTATTCTTTTCACCTTGAAAAGAACAAACGAGAAATTTAAGGTGTTGCTCTTTTTTGCTCAAAGATACAGAATACTGAATAGTTAATATACTTAGTACAACACTTACAAATAACATGAAACAATGCGATGGACAAGCAGTTCAATCCCTTGTTTTCTTTTATATAATATATATACATACATGGAGGGATTTAGGCTTAATGCCTCCACGCTGTTCTAGTGCGTGACCTAATGACATTTGACATCTTTTTTTTTAACTAAAATTTTAAATATGTTAAAAGTTAAACTGTGCTTTTGTTTCCAGATGTTAATGTCCGGGCGACCGAAATAAATTCGGCTGCAGAGACAGAGCGGTGAGTGGGGATAGGGCTATGACCACCTCGCCCAAGTCTTCGCTCGCCAAGCTCGGACTTTACAATAAGCACAAACCATTCAAGGTCATGGTGCTCGGTCAGTCCGGCGTTGGCAAATCAGGTGTGTATCGTAAATACCTAAATTTGACAAAAGATAGTGAGATTAATTAAAATATATAATTGTGGTAGCAAAAAATAAATAAGAAATTGGTCAAAGTGGGAATGGGAATCTCGTTTTTGGGGTTCCGAACCAACTGACAGAATTGCATTAAGTTTAAATAAAACGAGTATCACATCACTCCTTGTAAATTTATATATAATTTAAAACAGTATCGGGACAAATGTATATTCGAACGGTAATTGGGTACGTGTTGTACTTACTTTAACTGATATGTGTGCTCGTGGACAGATTTAATTCAAAATAACTTCATTTCAAAATAATTTACAAGTATTTAAAAATTTGACATTTAAAACAAACGATTGAGAAGTTAGAGAGAAAGACATAAATATAATTACATCTTAACTTAAAAAAAAAAGAGCAAAATATCACCTAAGAAAGAATCTCACTTAAGAAGCTATAATACCTTTCCTAAACTTGTCCAACGTATTCCAAACAGTGGGGTAAGCAAAAAAAAATTTAATCACTCAATTTCAGGTATGGAAAATTACCCTTTCGATTCTAACGACAATACTAGTTTCTCGTTCTGAAATAAAATGATTGCAGGAGGGCGTAAGCACACCACGAGGTAAAGAACCTCATACAATAAATAGCCACGCCTAAATTTCTTGCGCAATTAAAAAAATTGTGTAGATAGCGAGTGAGGCAAGACATCTACCATCACAATTACATCGGAATCGATAATAATAGAGGCGCGAACGAACGGAAGAACGGGCATGATGAATTACAAGCATCCCGTTTTTGTCTTTGGCTACGGAACACTAAAAACGACAGATTAATGTCGCTATGCATTAATATCGCGATAATACTTTTTCCTCGAACATTCTTAGAAGTCGACCGATGGCAAATTTCGCGGCCGGCGGCGGGCGGTACGATCCGCGCGCGAATCTGTATATAACCACTTTAAATATGACCCTTAAAATTGATTTGATTTTTTCTCTTGCCGAGCCAAAAATACCGAACGGCGTCAGCGGTTCGCGCGCGCCGGTGCGGCCCGAAAACAGCTTTGGGGATATGGAAATTATTGTTTTCCGGCTCTCTAAAGCCGGAACCTGTTTTCCGATTTCTATGAATCCGGTATTAATAGATTTACTCCGATTTCGTCATTGGGATTCTGAAAAAAAAAAAGCGAACGGATACTATTGAATATTCAATGTGGAATAAGGTGATTCAAATAATGCTTAGGTTTCCTAAATCAATTTGAATGTTAAAAGACTATTCAAGATCTTTAACACTTCAAAATTATTTTATAATATGTTCCCCATTTATTAACAAAAATATCGGTTTTTTTTGATACATTTTTACCGATTAAGGAACATTGTATTTGTAGTGGATTAGTACCAGGTTATGTGGAACACAAAAAATAACATTTTTTTATTAAACAAACAGTAATCGCGGAATAGTTTGATTGTTAGTTTTTATTTTTTCAATTGTGCCAAATAAGGATAGAAATATTTATTAGTCAGTGTTTTAATTTGTAAGTTTGTTCCTTTGTAACGGTCTACAATCGAAACTCATTAAATGGCTTTGGCTATTCTTATACCAATAGGATCGTCTCAGTTCAAAGAACGATTAAAAATATGACAACAAAAATCTCAGACGTCTGTCACTAAATGTCATACTGGTACTACAAAACGAGACAGCTACTTAAATATGAAGAATTAGACATCAGATTTAAAACTTTTTAATGACGACTCTCGCTTTTACGTCGAAAGATATTATCGTCGAAAAGATTAAGGATATCAGTGAGACAAGAAAGATATTGAAAGATCGTACTATGTGGAAATCTATAGTCTCTGTCTACCTTTCTGTGAAATAGGCGTGAGTTTATATTATTATTATATTATCGTCTTGCAATCTGAAATAAGAGAAGGTCCTGAGTCATTGGGGAATCTATTTAGCCAACGTGGAGACTCTCATGGATAACTCTTTTCTTGAAAAAATTCCGTACCCAGCAGTGATTGGTTGGTTACCCATGTACAAAACATGGATAATCATATAGGGTTGTATTAATAAAAAGTCCTAACGCCCTCAATTTCCTCTCACAATCTCAAACAAAGAATAGGTAGTGGAATGATAAAAATCAAACACCATTAGCCAATGGCTATTCGAAAATATATTGTATTTAGTGGGAGCAATTAATGCCTTATTATGAGTCCAATCATATAAAAAATAGTAGTCCATAACTGTACACAGTAAAATTTTTGAACTAAAAAGTTATACTATTAGCCAACTGTGTCCAAATGCACTTGGAGGTCTTACTAATGAAAAATGTAGGCTTAACTGATGATCTTCGAGTACATGTACTACGGCTGGTGTAAGAAATATTTTTTAAGGTTTATTTCGTTTTTTAAAATTACGACTTTTGGTCTGAATTTATGCCAGCCTAATGTACAAAATAAAGTTAAATATTTCTTAATTGTGAAAGTAAAGCGATTGCGAATGATTGCGAAGAGAAGAACGAACATCGAAGAGGCATTAATAGCCCTTTCTAGGGTTCTAAGCCAAAATGGTAAAAGCGGAACCCTTATAGTTTCGTCATATCCGCCCGTCCGTCCGTTCGTATGTCACAGGCATGTTACTCAAAAACTACATGATGTATATCGATTAAATTCGATGTATAGGTGTCTTGTATAATCCACTACTTAGTTTTGTAGTTAAATAACAAAAATAAATATTTTCAGGGCGAAGGAGGGGCACTCCATATATGTAACAGAAGCTGAAAAACATCAACTTTTTCAGTAAACATCAATGTGTGGCACATATTTCGACAGTTCTTTTAAAAAAACGTTAAGATTTCTAAGCAATTTTCTTTACTAATTAAATATTTTCCAACATAATCGATTCGAAAGTAGCAGAAATTGTGTCCCTCCTCCCATCCTTTATTTTTATAATTCGTATGTCCAAAAAATATACAAAGAATACGCTTGTTAAATATTTGCAACGAAGATTATTTTCCGTTTCTGAGTTATTGTCGAAAAAATGTGCTTCTCCACAAAAGAACATACGTGCCATGAACATACGCTCCTTTGCTAGTGTACCTTAGATTACATTAGTTTAAGATTAATATTTAAGAGTAATAGATGACTACTTGTTTCTCCAGTTATAGGCGACTAAAGTGCTTATACCTATTTTGTGCGGAAAGCATGAAAAAAAGTGTAACAACGTAGTTTTTTCATCTGTAGTGCGTTTCTTTGTTAATGGCTTCGAAACCCAACATTGAATATGGTCCGACATGTTCTTAGCCGGTTTTTTTAATTTATTTTTTAGTGGTTGAGATTTTATTTGTTCAACATAGTTTTTTATTGTAAATACGTAGTAATCTATTTTTTTTTCTCTTTTTTAAAGGAGTGCATGTGGTTATATTTATTTTACTAAAAAGCGTCAAAGGAGACATTGAAATTAATAAAATCACATTATCTCGGTTACAGAAATGCAAGATTTAAAAGAATAAATTCATGAGAATATGTTAAAACCAATCATTTGTCCCTTATCTCAGAAACTGCAAAGTATCTGAAGGTATCAAGTTGAAATTAATATCAAATACTTAATGCGACGGCTTCTTGGAACTGTAAAAAAATCAAACATTAAATCAATTAAATCCAAAAACACGGCCTTTATTACCACACATTTTGACCTTTTCATAAATCAAAACGACAACAAAAGCAAATCGAGCGATACCTCCCGTTGACTTATAATTTGAGAGGAAGCATGTATTCACAGCACAAGTCAAAGGAAAAAATATGAATACTGTTAATTTGAGTTATATCACAAAAGAACACTTTTACTACCACAAACTGACATGTGCAATTGGAGTATGAACCGTAATGTACATTAGTGAATAAGAGAATATTATTTAACTTCTCCCTATGGAAATTTACTCTTTCTAAAATATTCGACATTTAAGAGATATTTACGAACTTTTTTTTTTTGAGAAGCATGAAAATAATGTATATTTCGGGACTCCCGGGATCGATATCTCACCAATATTGATATCAAAAGGGGTAAAAATCTTGGAGATTTAATCTTTTGCGCGACGCATAAAGCATATCATTTGGTAGTGCTTTACGATCAAAAAATTTTTTTTTACCTATTAACAGCAACTATTTCTATCGTTGTACTCTCGTTAGTATATGGAAATGGGATAATTGGATAGGATTGCACAGATAATTTCATAAAGATTAATTTTATCAGCTTCAAAAAGTGATTTGATGTAATAGTAACGAATAAAAAACATTAAGGTAGCCTAGAAAACCGATCTCGCCAAACACCGCTGTAAAACTTAAAAACTATCATAAAAAAAAACCATTAATTTGGCCCTTTTTATTAGGCTTAGATTTACAGCAAATAGTTTTCTATTGAAAATGGCTATCTAATTCGATGTCGTTAAATTATAATTACCAAAAAATATAATTATTAACCAAAATAAAGAGACTTTTCACAAACAGTGGCGATCTCTTGTACTAAGTAAAATATCTCTTCGTATTCGCTTGTTGGGCAGAAATTAGGTTATAATGAATGGCATTTTTCAATTTTTATTACTTTAAAATAAATTATTAATAACATTCATTTATCATTCCTTTTTTGTTTAATCATAATTTTTTACAAAAGAAATGCACTATAAAAAAAAATTAAACCATATAAAATTATTATAATATCGTAATGGTTAATGTAACGTTCATTAATATATAGTGTGATGTATATGTACATTAAGTTGAAACAATAAAAATATATATTAGTTGTGCACTTCCAGATTTTTTTACTTTCGGGGGAAACGAGCTTACAAGCCATTAAAAAGTAGATGTACATCGCCGCCCATGGACACTCGCAAACCCAGAGGATTGCGTTACCGGCCTCTTAGGTAGGAATAGGATATCTGATGGAGGGGGAATGGATTTATGGAGGGGGAGTGGAATAATGAAGGGGGATTGGGCCACCGGCATTCTCACTCACTAGACGAAGCGCATATCGGAAGCTGTTACATAACGTATGTATCTGTAGAGTGTGGTATCTCATTAGTCTAACGGGTCTACTTTCGTGCCGCAGCCAAGTAGACCGCATTATGGCTCTGCCACTCTAATCGATGAAATATCTACATAAATAATTAAGTTTGCACGGAACCCGCGAGTCCTATTTGGACTTCTCCGGTGTTTTTTTTTTAATATATTACATCTACGGTGGGGCTCTGAGAGGATTTGCCATAAGCGATATTCCCGACGAACTTTGCCCTCGCAATAACGTACAAGTGACTCTCTGGGGTTGCGGGTGTAAGTGGGCGTTGGTAACTATCTACTTTCCAATGATTAGGATGGTCGTTTGTTCCTTATAAATCCAATAATAATAAAAAATAGAAATATTTTTGGACATAGAATCTATAAAGAAAAAACTCTGATTAAAAACAGATTAATTTTGATGGAATAAAAAGAAACCTGATCCGAAACGCACGTGGGTATTCAAATATTTATAATATTAGTAAACTCCTTTATGACATTTTTAATAAAGAACAGTGGCCGATATTATGTGGAACGCGCCCTGAATTGCGAAGCGAATTTGGCAGTGGACGACTTCATTGACTACTTTCATTAATTCTATGACAGCACATTTGTAATGAGTTGGAAAGAAAGGTTGATTATATGATTCATTGTCGTACAGGACCACTTATTTATTTGATTAGATGACATCTAAACGAACGATTATTTATTCGCTTTTTGCATTAATTTTATGAAACTAATTTCTTTTTTGTTTCGTCACGCGGCTACACAAGGGTTTGGTGTTGCAGGCCACATTAAAATTTTCCGATTTTAGTGTGGTGTTCGTTGTTGCTCGAATTTTTCTTACAATATTGTCTACCGATGCTGAGTCTATAACGATCAGCAGGAAATATTTAAGAGCTACAGTCTATTCGAAACGCTTTCATGAAAAATATTAATGAATAAATATAAATAACTAAATAACCCTTTATTCGACCCTCAAAAAAAAAGACAATAAGTACAACATGTTAAAATTAACTTAACTAAGACATAGAACATTTACATATTTAAAAAAATTAACAACAAAGACAAATTAACCCAAATTAAAGACTAATTCAAGTGTTCATATTTGTAAATATTCTTAAAGCACGCTTGAATCGTCTTAATATGACTCGTTAGCCTTTTCAGTAGTTGATCGAGTAGCATTTCTGTTTTTTATGCGTGGAAGTGGCTCTAGCTTTCATGACTTTTCCTCCATAACTCCCCAATTTTTTTTTTTCTCAAGTTTTCGGTCGAGTATGTGTTTATTTTTTTCATTTATGCGATTATTCGTTATTTTTTTACCTGGCAATTTTATGGTTTGTGCGAACCATCGATACCTATCAGAAAACAATTAAGGTAAATGAAAACGAAGGCTTTCAATAGATTGCAAAAAAATACGTGGTTTCGAATTAAATTGACTCATGTGCCTGAATATGAAATTTTCACGTCATAATATACGTTCAATCCACAGCATTACAAATTCCATTTTTTTGAGTTGCCCTTGTAATCGGTGCGCTATCCGTTAATTTATTTCTGTTAATCGTTTTTTCATGAAAAATACAGTTTTTAATTTTTTAGATTATTGTTAGACCTTCGACGGTCTATTTAAAACTTATGACTGAGTCGATCAAGTACGGAAATGCATTCTGTCTGAAGTGATTTTATGGATACTTATTTACGCCATTTTCCCCTTTTGAAAATTATAGTTTGTCATCCCTAAATCATAGACAACTAACGGACGCGGGATGAAGCAAACAGCGCGGAAAAAACGTCACTTTTGACATTCAAACCACGTAGAAAGCGAAGCGTGCGGTCGATGCGCGAACGCGTAATCAAAGATAGAATAAAACGCGGACCATTGTGGGATTTGTAAACTAATATCGTTAGTGAGTATGGAAGTAAAGTAAACCCTTCGCAGCCACTAGACGGTCGTCAGCTACGCGCGTCTAGACTTTGGAGGAACGTCGGTGAGAGACGTGAGCCCCGAACGGACATGCCCCGAGCTGTCCGGGCGCGTACAAATTTAAACGACTTTTTAAAGTGTACTTTTTATTTGTACGGCTATAAATGTTTACAGCCAGTTCCGTATTTTCCATTAAGGCACACGGGGTGCAGGCCCCGGGACTTCGGCCTACGGGAGCTCCGAAATGCCGCCATCGTCGTATAATTTGCACGTAAAATTACATTATTTTAAAATGATTCACTTTTTATTTGCCATTGTCTAGAGCATTTCGTTTTGCTTTAGAGTAAAACATTACGATGACATTCATAATTTAGTTTTGTGGTCACATAGTAGCTTTCTTCTTGAACCGTCTAAATATAATACTGCAGTGTTGACGACTATTGATGACGTATTTGATGACTTCGATGCATATGTTATATTAGAGTCCTTTGCCGCGTGTACTTGTGTCCTAGCCATCTCTGTAGACCTTAAGAGGTCTTCTATAATTTGAAAGAATTCAAAACAGGGACTGAAACAATCTTACCCAATCTAATTTTGTTTGTCCAATAGTTTCAAGTTACTTAGAAAATATAGGACAAATTTCACGTATGGTGAGCTGAATCTTTTTATTGCACCGTCCACATCTTACTAAATCTGACCAGAATGCTCTAATAAAAAAAAACCACGTGCAATCAATGGACGGTCACTAATTTTAGAAACTGCTATAAAGATTTTTATTCGGGTTTTACCAATACAAAAGAACTGATTCATGTAAAAAGTTTAGGCATATAATTTCTTCGTCATCGTCGGCAAAATTCGCGCCACCTGCGAGCGTCTATGGCTTGCGCTGCGCAAACCGATAAACTTGAAAATAATGTATGGTGGAATTATTCTTATCACTTAATTGGAATTGGAATTGTCCCTGCAACTAATCACAGATCATCACAAGTCATCTGGCCGGTACTTATTGTTTGCGTCCATAACTTCTTAAAGCGAATAAATTAAAATAATATATACAAAAATCGGTACATAAATATGTCTATGATTTATTATCTGGCTATTAATTATTCCAATACGCCAATATTTTCACTTAAATTTCTACCAAAGGATTGAGATATCCTATCCTAGTATTAAATTAAAATATCTGCACATTAAAGCTGTTAATTACTTTCACATATTTAGTATCTGAAGACGTTTTCAATGTCCTTGTGTTATATTCCTTCCGTAAATTGTTATCCCCATGTGAATTTTAAGTAAAGAAATTTAACTAATGTGATAAAAGTTTGCCCTTATTATCTCACTATAATATGCTTACGTGATTACACACGAAGACCATAATAAAAGTCTTTTCCAAAATATCTATAATAGAAAATACACATGGATAATAGAGTTAGCCGTACGCGGCGGCGCGCGGACGTTATTAGACCCTGAAGCTAAAAATACTTTATTACAAGTAACGCCATAAAAATGATGAATATTGTAGATACGATTTTCATTAGTTAGCGAACCTTACGAAGTGCGCTATTCGAGGATGATTTTAGATTATAAAAAACGTGCACATTTTTTAAATAACTTTGTATATAATAATACGAGGAATTCGTTGGGTCCGAACTTACTTTTTTTTCGTTCTACACTCAAACAATAATCTCATTTGCGCTTTTTTCCTTTAAATCCTTTTTCTTGGCTGTGGAATTAGAGTAGGTTATTTGTCGTCGTGGAATCGGTCGTTTATTTCCATTCTGCCAAACGGTAGGCACACCTACACCTTTACGTGCTGCACGAGGACGCCATTATTTTATTTGTTTCGTACAATTTAATGAATGAAGTGGAGTATTCGATATTTTTGAAAGAACAATACGAATTTTAATGGCTGTATACCTAGACATTTTGATTTTTCTCATCCTAAGGAGAATAACGAATTGCTGTTTTATTCAATTAGTATTTTTGTTCTGTTCAAAGTTTAAACTCAAAGTATATAAATCGGATTCGCGATGTGCATAAAAATAAAGACCGTTACAAGCATCTCCGTTAACAATTTTGTTTCCAAAAATTGTATTCGCACTGGCCATAAAATAAGCACCAACTTTAAACGACGCAAACAAACAAACTCATTACGGCATGTCAAATGTTTTTAGTGATTAGAAAATGTTGTTTTCGTTATGGTTCGTCAGTTACCACAAAACCATACTTTTAATACGTAAATAATTTTGTCAGTCTTGAAATTATTTGTATTTTTTGTAAGATAAACAAAAATGAACTTATTAAAGAAAGTTATTTATGAGTATTGTTCACTAACCTATGAAAAATTCAAAAATAAAATAGTATAATTTCGGTCTGAGAAAAAAGGATTTTAAAAATAACAAATAAACGAGTCAGATTATCTAACTGTACTCAGTATTATCTAACTATTAGGACTTATTATTACAAATAAAAAATCAAAGGTTTACTGTTACATATTTATACACACGCTTCTTAACAAAGAACTTCAGCGGCAAGTTCAGAAAACATATTTGCTCGCAACGTCAATTTATTATTATTTTCTTGCCAATAATTTTGGGTAACACGTGGTAAGTCCTGATTGACGCACACGAACGTACCTACTGCGAAGTTGTTGTACGTACATTGATTACAAAAATAATATAAATAATTTAGTAAATATCAGAATAACCTCTTGCCAATAAATAATCGAATAGGGTTTCCTTCTATATATCTTTCCTTCTATCTATCTATACCGTATATGAATTCTGATTGGTCGAATTTTATTTATAACTTACTTATAAATATGATGACAACAAAATATTTAGTTGAGTATTCTGAAACTACGCACCGCCGATGTACAAACCTGGTACTTGTGGGCCAGGGGTTGACAAGTAAGGTCATAAAGTATGTGTTGTTCTAGTGGTCCCTAGTGTGTTAGCATGTCAAAGAATTTTATGGGAAGCTGAACAAACACTTGTGTTTTGTGTTGCCCTATTTTTCAACCTCTGAACTCGGACTGCATTGCATAATACATACTCCAAAATATACTAAACTGAACAATACAATGGCGTCATACATGGTTAATAACACGGCAATGTTAAATAAAATGAAATAATATTATTGTCTTTTTTGACGTGATAACGTCTTATAAAGCGATGAACGCCGTCTGCACGCACGAAAAAGCATGACTTATTGTCGCGTTCTGCCTGAACGGAGCGTGCGAACGAGAGCGCGGAACAAGCGATCTGTCTTCCACTCCGTCGGCCGATGCGTCCGAGTAGAAGAGAGACAGCGGCCGCACACAACCTACACGTGAACTGTTTTATCAACTGTTTATAAAGTGAAGTGAAAATTTAATGTGGTTTCCATTGTTTATTACAACAACAAATGCGGCAAGTGATAATAATTTAATTCAATTCATAAAAGTATGAAATTTTTCATCAATGTTTTCTTATGACGTTATCACGTAAAATTATCGCTCGTAAACCGACTTTACAGACAACCAATTTTTTATTTTATTTATCATTAGATATGTTTAATAATCACCTAATTTAATGGCGCTTATTCTGAAAACTTTCCGACATTTTCTCTCATTGGTGATACCATAACAATGATAACCCATACGAACGCAATCTACAATTTTTACAAGCTTTTTAATTAAGTTTCACCTGTATCAGGGTCTGTTTGTGGGTAATAAAATCTTATATGTAAAATTTGAACCGCCGAACCTGGTGTTCGTTTGAGTTAAAATTTTGCAACGTATCTAAACCGTAAGAAAATGCTGTAAAATAGCGCCATGAAACTAGTCTTGACGATGGAACCGGAAAGTGGCTATTGGTACTTTGTATCGAAACGATGCATCTCCGTTGAGTTTGTGTTTACTTCATTTGTGGTCACAAGTACTCTGGTCCTAAATGATAGATGTCGGGGATCTTAATGATGAAGCTAGAAGGTAGTCACAGGATCTCCGTAACGAAAGAGTGCAATCCAATCTAAATCATTCATGTAACAAACCGGCATCGACTTCTACAATCATCAAGCACAAGCTTTTATAGATTATCTTTATTTAATTCATTGCTTCTTTCACACTATGTAGTTTCAAGAGTTACTTTTCATTATCTCGGTTTCATTTTTTGTTGAGTTTTTTCTTATTAATTGTTCCATAGTTTCTATCCGATCAAAAAAAAGTTCTATTTAAAGATGCTTTAAAAAAGTGGTGGTGGCCCAGTGGTTAAGTATATTGATTTAAAACCAAGAGGAACTGGGTTTGATACTCACCACGAACGGATTGGCCAACTAGGTTTTTAACTTGAGTCAAATGGAACAAGACTACTCTAACAAGCTCAAGCATGACTAGTATATGTTATTCCGTTATGGAGTTCCTGTCCCTGCCTTGTGACTCCATCATCAGATCAGATCAATTACACCATATTATTGTAATGTTATCGGTCCTCGAAACAAATGCAAAGATTCCATTTAATCTAAACATTTATATGAAAAAAGCTCTCTTTCCTTGAACGAAATACGAACGACACAAAATCGATTGTAAATAGCTTAAGAATCGATCAGTGTTCGCTTTGAGAGCATAATTTTAGAATAATTGCGAAATCGCGATTCCTAACAGTTTTTTTTTTAATTCGTGTAGGCGATTAAATATTATTGTTATAATTACACCGTAGAGGCAATTGTTATAGAAAGAAAATTTTCATTTTAGAATACCAAATTGAGAATGACTAAAATAATTTTAAAATATGCCAAAGTCAAAATCGATTCGTTTTAGATAATAAGGCCGCCGAGCCTCAGAGAGCGCGATAAGTCGTCAGTCTCGGACGTTGGTGACGGATGGTCACGGTATTCAGCAGCCCCCCACCCGCACTGGGTCGGCGTGGAGGCCTTAAGGCCCAAGCCCCTCAATACAGATATGAGAGTAATCATAGTGAATATCAATACATATCAATGCACAGCCCAGACCGAGTCTGGAGATTGAAGTATTGTAGGGATTCCTGTTGTGACGTAGGCGAATAAATTTTATTTTAATTGCTTACAACAAATGAAAAAGAGCGACATATATCATTTAAAAGGGCGAAAAATAAAGGGTA
Organism: Eumeta japonica; assembly: GCA_005406025.1. NCBI lineage: Eukaryota > Metazoa > Arthropoda > Insecta > Lepidoptera > Psychidae > Eumeta > Eumeta japonica. The sequence goes on from BGZK01001260.1 coordinate 30,894, forward strand.
AAATATTTTATGAAAAATCGAAAGCTCTATGTGTATTTTATCCGTTTTTTTTTTTGCTTGTTTAAACTATTTATTTGGTTACCATGAAACCACTATATGTTGTATGCGCGAATGAGAAGATTCCGAAAAAAAAGAACTGAACTTTTTTCATATTTCTGCCACTAAGATTTTAATTTATAGAAAGCTACAGCATCCCCGTATAATAAAGCTCAAATCTTATTTTCTTACTACTAGCGATTGCTACGTCTTCGTCCGAATCAGAAATTGCACGCAGAACGGGGAATATTTTAAAATTTAAAGTCGAGACAGAGATCGAAATCGAAAGAGAGACCAAGCACAGAATCGAATTGGGTATCAAAATTAAAATCAAGAGCATGACGGGAATCGAAATGAGAAGCAGTACTGAGATTTAAATTTCAAGCGGAATCAGTGTCGGGAATAGATCGGAATCTCCTTAGTTCGAGGGTCACGAATGAAAGAAATCGACATCGAGAGCAGGACTGAGATAGGAATCGAAAAAAAATTGATACAATGACAAGAACAACAGTAAGAATTATACTGCACCAAGTTGACTTCGAAGAGACCTTGTAATGCTGACCCTCTAAGCGAAACGGATCGAATGAGAAACGTTACAAGTATTCAACTAATTAGAATATTATGGTACCATAACTTTAATTAAAAATCGTAATATCAAAGGTAAATATAAAGCTTAATCACTTCTTATTTTTTTTTTTTAATAAAATATAACTTTGAAAATAATTACTAAACTAGTCATTTTCCCAACAGGTATTACATATAATAAAATCGTAAGGAAGTCAAATCTGTACATTAAACATATTTTGAAGTGGTAAGCACTATATACATAATATAGACTACAAAACAGCTGCTTTTAAATATTTTGTCTGTATGTTTGTTGAAGTGTCATGCAAAAACTAGTGGTTCGATTTGAACAAAACTTTTCGTCTTTTCGTAGCAGTAATCTGCTATTTAATTTAGAACAACATTTATCACGTTACATTACCTAGGGGCTAGACAGTCTTGAATGTCTATTTTAAAACATTACGTTTCCTATCCACCACACGAACGTAGTCGCGGGCAACAGTTTGTACAATACTAAAAAATGAAAAAAAGGTAAATGTAAAAAAGAACTTTAAGCGAAAAACGGTAAAAGGACTATAAAAACTTGAAAATAAATTAATTCCGATCGGAAACAAACCATTTTCTACATTTTTATCTTTAATTATAATGCAGTTCCTACATATTGTCAAATTCTTTCAGTATCATAATTATATACTTATAAAATTTAAAACTTCATAACATTTATTAAAAATCTTTGTGTACTCATCATAGTGACCAGTTCCCAAATAAAAGCGTGTTACACATGCTTTTTCTCTTCTACCGTCAAATGTAATAAAAACTTGTTACGTTTTTAACAAAATACTGTCTTATTCAAAGTCCTTAATTAAAACATCGTTTAAAGGTAGCTTAACTAAACACTGTTTACTCCTTAAACAATCGTTTAAGCATAAATTAATTCAGAGCGTGGCTTAGACAGCAGTGTAATTTTAACAGTGTTTAAACGTTTTAATGGTAACATTATACACAAAAGATGCTCTGAAAAGATAAAAATATTAATCAACTACAATCTAGGTAATAAAGTAATATTAATAAAAAACCGGTCAGGTGTGAGATGTACTCGTGTAAGGGCTCCGTACTAAAATATTCTACATTTGTGTTAAATACTTAAAACAAATACTTTTCGTTCATTCATTTGCGGATTGTTAGCACAAGCCCCATTCACGCTTGACTGATTTTCATTTATTGTTTTTCTTAACTTTGCACTATTACTACGTCCAGTTTGACGTTTGTATATGTCACTGCTGTTATGATACAGTAAAAATAAGAAAAATGAACTAATACGCACTATGTATTGACGTACTTAGCGAGTGTCAGTTTGTACTGGACATTGCAACCTATATACTTATTATAGATTTTCCTTTAAGCTATAGATAAAGAACTATTTTCTATATTTTTTTAAAAATTTTAGCCCCAAGAGTTTCGGAGCAGATAGTCAATTTTCGACCATTTTCTTAAATAACTTCAAAAATATTTATCTTAAAATTATAAAAAAAAAAAAATGTATTTGAGATTCTCACAAAAAAGCGCTTTCTTTTGATGTCACATGATACAGTCTGCAATTTTTTTATTTTCTAATTTACCCCCAATAAAGTGATCCTCATATTTAAAATTCGTTTATTTACGTCGCACATCCGTATTTGAATCACAGATATATGTTTCTATATGAACCAAATGTCAAAGAAATCGGATAAGTAATTTCGGAGCAAATTGACTGTGACAGACGGACAGACAGACACGCAAGTCATCTTATAAGGATTATGATTTTAGGGTTCCGAGCCGAATGGCAAAAACGGAACCGTTATCGTTATAGTTTCGTCAGGTCCGTCCGTCCGTATGTCACAGACATTTTATTTAAAAACTACAAGACATATTGATGGAAAATTATAGTATAGGTGTCTTGTATAAGCCGTTACTTAATTTGGAAGTTAAATAACAAAATTAAGTATTTGTAATGGAGACACTCTATACACGCCATAAAAGAAAAAAAAATCAGCTAACATTAAATGATACATATTTCGAAGAACTCAACTTATTAGTTGTTTCAGAAGCCTGTTTGAAAAATCATTTAAATAGGTTTTTGAAGGTTGTATTCATTTCTTTTCCTTGAAAAAATTATTTTATTGAAAACTGAGATTCCATCAGATATCGATGATTTAAAATAAAAAGCTTTTCTAACCATTTTCAGAAGGACACGTTTGTGTGAGTGAGTATAAGTAAATCTTAAAAATATTTTTAAAGAATGGTCTTGCGGCTTTCCAAATTTTGATTAAACCTTAATTTTCAGAAAATTTGACATCTTTAGATTAAGTAAATTTTGAGAAATCTTAAAATAAAATCTTATAAATAAATTTTTTCTTTCAAATGATTATTGAACCGATCGATTACAAAATTTAATTACCAGTATTCATAACAAAACTCCATTGAACACTGTAAACTTTTTGTAAAGCGGTTTATTTCTCCAAGATATATCGTAAATTAAAAAACTACAAAAATGTATTTATCCGTAGTATTTTATTTATTTAATTTTAATCAAATCTATTTTGTGCTTGCTGGCATCGTATATATGTCACAAGTCTCGTTGAAAATAATTAAATAGTCGAAAGATACCATTATTGAAAAGTTCAAAAAAAATTTATAACAGTAGATTTCGTGTCGGATCGATTTTTATAATCTAACATTTTTTCAAGTTGAAAAAACTCCATCTAATGCCATATACCTAGTCCAAATTGGTTGCGTCGTTCCAAAGATAACTTTGACAAAACATATTAAAAATAATATTTTCGTATTTTTCTATATTTCTAGTAATTTAAATAAACCGGCCAAGTGCGAATCGGGCTCGTACACGAAGGGTCCGTACCAACGTACAAAATTGAACTCTACATACTTTTTTTAATAATAATTAATGAAAAATAAGTAGAAACGCCGATAAAAGCACGCTTCTTGTATGGGGACCCTTTTTAATTTTCAACTTTATTTTATTTTCATTATTTGAATTTATAGCGACTAAAGAAATACATACTGTGTATTTCTTTAGTTGTTTCAAGCATTTACCTATTGTTATTATTAAAATCAAGCATAAAACGCCACAAAAATAAGTTGCATGAGGGCCCCCTTTAATTTTTGATGTGATTTTTATTTTTATTAATTATAGTTATAGCGGCAATAGAAATACACGCTGTGAAAATTTCGACTGTTAAACTGTTACGGTATATGAGGTTCAGACCACTGAGAGACAGATATACGGACAGACAGACGGACAGTAGGATAGGGAAGGCTTAGTAATAGTCCCGTTCATACCCTTTGGATACAACATTCTAAAAAAAGAGAGTTTTAATTTAGTCTTTAAAGAAAAAATCTTTGATTTATTTAAATATATAAGAATTTATGGAAATCTTATATTTTCATAGGAGAAAGTAAAAAATGTTCACTCATAAATCTATCCACATCACAAACCATGCTTCAACTACAAGATTAAGTTTGTAATCACAAAACATGTATATGGATGTAACAAAAAATTAATGATTTTCTGACTTTTTCCTTTACTTATGCTATAAGGTCTAAGCCTTCATGCAAATTTCATGGTACCTTATAGGGTTTGATTTACTTGAAATTGTCAAAATATTAGGCATAAATGGCCGTATATTTTGATTATCTTGACTTAAAATTTTGAGCTAGCGCTTGTTAATAAAGATTTTAAATTTACGCGGAATATACGCGGACCGTTAAATAAATTCTCGATACAGATGTAGAACATAAAAAAGTTTTTAAAAGTACCTAATTTTTGTTTTTTTTTTTTACGTAGTTCTACCTTACCTTAAAGCATTGTTTCGACCCGTCAATTAGTATTTTAAATCCGTATCAAAATAGTTTTTATTTTGTTCCTCAAATTGGTAAATTACAGCTGCCTTCAAAGTCTCATTGTCAGCACCCAATTCTCACGGAAATCTTTTTTCACACAGTGAACTCACAGTCACATGCGGCGGCATTTGCAATGTAAGTGGTGTGAAGAATTATCAGCAAACCTCTGACCAATTATTTCCTTATCCCTTTGATAATGGCTGTTATTAATTGCCACAGAATATTGACATATTATACGCTACCATGTTACTTACACCTTTATCTTTGTTATGTATTAGTAGTATTCCTTTATAATCCCAAAAGTTGAAGGCCATGACCTCGCCAGCTGAAGGGAAGGGCTTAAATTGTTTTCGGACATGTGAGAAGCTTTTTATATGCCACTGTATGAACTCTTACTTCCTTTCACGGTCATAATGATAAACCAAAGTTTTACCTCCATTGGTGATTCTTTGATGACTGCGTCTGAATATCCGCCCCATAGCTCCTAAAACTGCCAATAGCATTCTAAGTGTGTTTGCTTCTGATGCGGTGCCTGCATTGACAGAACCCATTGCAGAGTTACTGTGTCATATGAAGTTAGTCATGAATGATATTTTTCATGTATCAATTTGATCTTCATTTGAGCGTCTTTAAATATAATTTTCTCCACTTTTCCTGCAATTTCCTGTAAAGACACTTTACAGTCCGACACAAGGATCGTTTACGAGACTGTCTTCTTTGTTTAAATTTTATTGACCACTTTCGAATAGTAACGAAGAAGCCAACTCTTCATAAATATCATCTATTCATCTTTATCCTCTTTAATCTATTGTTGGCATTTACCTTAACTGGTTACGGATTTGATTTTTTTAATTTAGTTAAATTCGCTGCTTTAATTTCACCAAAATATAAAATTGCTCATATTAATAGCGTTCATGTTCGTTCATTCACAGAAAAACGAAATATTTTTTTACATGTTTTAAAAATTTAATACGCTTAGAATTAAGTGTATATGGCCAGTATTTGAAAGTGTACGAAAAGAGTTTGGGACGCAATACGCAACATAATTTATTTGACGCATATTATAGAATTAGCCGCCGAGTCCTTGTTATAGGTAATATCAGTCCGAAATACTACCTTATACGTGGTCGAACTAAACGTCCTTAAAAAATCAAAAACTGAGCAAACTAGCAAGTTATTTTTACAATTATTGTTCTTTAAAATAGTGACCTTTGAGATCAATACATCGCTGCATTCGACGAAACCACTGAGAGAAACTTTGTTCAGTTGAACTTAGGGATCGTTTAGATGGCCTGTTCATATTTAACAACTGCTTCCTCGGCATCCATAAACCATTTTCCTCGAAATCTTTTTTTTTTATTTTAGGGAATAAATAAAAATCGCTCGATGCGAGGTCGGGGCTGTAAAGCGGGTGAGCCAGTATTTCTATACGTAACGTCCCCAAATTGTTAGTTGTACGTCTAGCGATATGTGGTGAGGCGTTGTCATGATGAAGGAGAATCCTAAAGCGAGGTCGTTTTCCCCTAACTTTTTCAAACACAAGAGGCAAACAATAGTTAGTGTAGCAGTCTACAGTGATTGTTTTTTTATCTTCTACAACAATTGTTGCACAATGATCTGTCATTACGAAGAAAGAGGCCACCATCTTTTTTCCGACGCTTTGACTTCGTTTTACTTTAGTAGGCGACTCCTCAAAATGAAAATCACTGCATGAAAATTTTCTCGCGTTAAATTCATGTTATCGTTAGACAAACAATTTTCTTTTGCGGCCAATTTGTAAAAACAAATGACATGAATGCATATACATAATACGGTTGGCGGAGTTCCGTTTTTTAAATTAAAATGTGTTTTATTATTTTACAGTTTGTAAGTGACCAATTCTAAAAATATTAAGTGTCACCTCACCTACGTATTCATGTCTTTTTTCGTAATCACTACGTCTAGGGACCGAATTTGAAATACAATTATAACACCATATTTAGAGATGTATAAGTCTGTTGATGCACGGATTACCAAAAAATAACTTACAGACATACGATATAAACATATTGCTTAGCGCAAGTCTACGCAAGGGGGCATTCATCAATTACGTAAGGCATTTAGGGGCGTAGGGGTCGAGCAGAATATCGCCAAATCTCTTTGTGGGGAGACTCGGCAAATATCACGTATTCTTTTTCCGTTTAGTGTGAAATTGCGAGCATATCTCCACTAAAATATGGCTAAGTCTAACACAATAATATCAATCGCGGTTACGTGAAAGCATGTGCACAACGTGGCACACAATCCCCTCGATCGCTTAGCCGTCACCGGCCAGTCGGCCAAGCGCGCGACTCGACGAACGTAGCGGGGGGCGTACAAGACGCGCGGCAGCGACCCGACCTGCCGATTACGTCCGTACATGTTTCGTTTCTCGATGGCTTAATTAACGCTATTATTCATTGAGTTATCGTCATTATTATAATGTATACGTGAAAAGACGAAAAACTGATGCCAGGAAGAAGTGACAAAGTTATGGAACGCGACGCAACAGAAGTTCCTTAAAAACGAATTGTATTGCACGTTTAACATAAGATCGAACAGCTGCTCGGAAAAAAGGCATTTAAAAAAATCTTTAGTGAAAGAGGGGGAGAATCGAGCTAAATCTCGCGTCTTATTAAAGGCGAAGGGGATTAAAAAAATCGCTAATCCACAAAAAGTAAGCAAAGGTTACTTGTTATTTCGAACACATTTCGAATGTTTCTTCTATCAACACCAAACATTAATCACAAGTTACAAAATATCTAAATAACTGCGTGTATACGATGAATTAAATACATTTTAAATCAGCTTAAATGTATGAAAACCGTTTCAACATTTACGTAAAAACGAACCGATAGGTGGAGCTGTACTCTGTTCTGCAGTTAGTAGCGTCACGGTGTCACGTCATAAGGCTCAATGAATAGCTTACGCTTACGATGTCACAAACTACAAGATTCTGATTTTGTTGTATTCAATCAATAATTGAAGACGGGCAATGTGTTACGTTCCAGTGATGATGTAACAATATCATTTTCAGCGCTAGTGGTCCGGTTCATTACACGTCGATTCATTGGCGAATACGACCCCAATCTCGAGAAAGTCTACAGCTTCCAGACGGAAATCGACAACGAAATTGTCCATTTCGAGATCCTAGACTCTGCCGGCGAGCCGCACGTGAGTATGTTCCTCTCTAACACAAATTTAAGCAAAAATTATTTAGTATTGTAGACAAAACATTTCACAAAACCGGAAAAGCGTAAGCCAATATTCATTTAATTTTAACATATTTATAACATTAAGGGAGTTTTATACTATTTTCGTGTTCTTTAGAATGGTAGAAAAAAAAGTTTTTATTGTATACAACGTGTTGTGTATTTTATTCAAAATTTAAATAAAATTATCACCGGTTTGAAATACAAAAAAAAATCGCATTATGTAGATATAAATGTACTGGGATAAAAAATAGAATAAAATTATTAGCGGATTGTTCAGGCTTAAAAAACACTTATAACTGAAAAACTATTGTATTTTAAGGACAAAGTCAAGTGCTATTTTTATTTAGATAAATAAAAAAAAAGAATTATTTCTGACATTTTTCTAGAAATAAGTTTCACCTGTGTCTAACCTTCATTAAAGCATTAATCTAAGATTAGTTTTATTCTTAGTTAAAGTTATAAAAATATGTATGCACGAACGTAAAAAATAAGCGGACATGCATTGTAGGTACGAGGGCTACTATTTATTTATGGCCACATAGAAAACAGTGTTTAAAAAGTATATACAACATTTAAAAATGGAACACCTTGGGTGTAGAATATAGTTTGTTTCATGTAACTGTTAATCGTTTTATCATTGTAGCGTCATTTTGAAAATTTCGTGTCTTTATCGCCATGGATTTAACTCATTTGCGTGCGATAATTTATTACGATTTTCGGCATGGGCTAACTCAAAAACAGGGCATCGATCAACTCACTTTTAGAGATGAAGCACCACCGAAAACCACTGTGTATCACTGGTTTAGTGACTTTAATCGTGGGCAGTCTATGCTCACGGATGAATTTAAAGAAGGTCGCCCTAAATCGGTTGTTGTATGTACCACAAAATATCAATGCCGTGCGGGAACTAATAATGCAAAATCGTCATGTTACATTGTGATAAATATATTAATAATTATTTCATTTCGTTTGCGATTGATAGGTATAAACTTGTAGTGACTTACTCGTCACTCGTTTTTCCTACGAATGAAAACTTTGCACAAGAAAAATAAAACTACAAAAATTTCAATTTTTTTGTCATTCTTAATTTATTTCCTAATTTTGTAAAAAGTGTAATGGTGCACACTAAAAGGTGTAATGGTGGCTGAATTTGAAACACATTTATATTTACGTTAATTACGTATTATTTAGTTCACATTAATTACTTATATATTTTAAATGAATACATATTTTTTATCAGGAAAACGAATATGGAAATTTAGAAAGTAATATCCGTTGGGCAGAGGCTTTTATCCTCATGTATTCGGTGACGGACAAGTGTTCGTTCGACGAATGCCATCGCCTTAAATTCCTCATCAACTACAACAAACGCCGACGACGACTCGCCTCAGCCGTCAAGGCAAGTATAAAAATCACACTTTAACACTTAAAGCCTATTCTAATTACCTACCTATATAAGATAGAATTATATTTTACAAAGTGGCAGTACGCCTTTATTATTTCAGATGTTTCTAGTTTCATGTTTTAATGTAGAGCAATTTATTACTTCTGTAAGATAATAAGTTCTATGACAATTTTAAAGATATACAAGTATTTCTTGTACGGTCAACAATTTTAAATTCACAATTTTGTTAATATCAGCTCATGTTACAGTGCTTCATAGTTGCTAAGTTTAATGCTTATTTCGTTTACTTCTGAAACTAAAAATATAAAGTGGTTTTCTATCGTATAACATTCGGCTTTAGTACCTGAAAATTTTTTCAATCTGTCATGAATATATAATTGAGCACTTTATATACATATAGACTAGCTTTCTGCCTGCGTTTTTTCTCGTATGGACTAAGCTTCTCGCGTTTGTTCCGATTATTGCGTTAGTGCGGACTTTTTTTGTGTATTTTAAACACCTATATCTTCTGATATGATTTTCTGCAACAAAATATAATAGATACCTATCTTCAGGATGCAAGCTATTTCTCTGGAAAATTTCATCAATTGAGTTCGTGTTTAGTCGTAAAGACATAACAAACAAACAGACACCAGACACTCTACTTATTACTCCGAAATTTTTCCACAACTCTACCTCTTAAACAGGTTTATATTAGTAGTAGCTATCGGGTCGCGACTCCCGCACTCGCTCTCATATCGCTCGCAATGTGCTCCCAATCACACCCTTGCATTCGGTTTTTTCGTTTTATTGCTAAATAAATTGAACTATAACAGGTCTTAATAATTCCTTCATAACCCTATACGATCACCTGAATTGATAAAATAAAAAAGAAAATTTCGGTGAAATTGAGCGAATTACAATAACTCTTAGTAGTTTTCACTGAACCCTTAATCATGGAATCATATAATGAATGTAGCGTATATTCTTTTCCTTGGTTTAAACTACTCCATACCAAATTTCATAGAAATCGGTCAAATTATAAAGGTCTGATTAGTCTCACAAACTACAACCACAGTACCATAAAACACTGGAAACACTCTTTCTGCTAATAAAAACGACTTCTGAAAATTTAAAAGAAATCGTTTAAGCTATAGGAATTCTTAGTAATACTCACGGAACCTTAAAAATTATCTTATATCCTTTCGCAGGCTTCCATACTATTTTTATTGAAATCGGTTAACTATAAGGCTTCTTAATAAATCATAAAGAAACCTAAAAAAATTATTGCACATCTTTTCATTGGCTTTTAACTATCTCTATACTAAATTTATTCTTAATATACTAAATAAATAACTTTCGTTCGCAACTTCGCCTGCATGGACTACAAGATTAGTTTGGAATCAGATGATATACTGTATGTGTGTCCGAATACAGAATGAAGTGGCTCTCTTTGGGGAAGGCAGAATGAAGTCCTACATATTTATACCGATCGGTATCACTGTATTCACCACGATTCTGATTCCGGTTCTGCTCTCTTCTAGATCTAGATCCCGATTCCAGTTTCACTTCCGTTCTCGAACCCAGTTCTATTTTCATTTTCCCATTTTTAAAGGGTTTTAAATTTTTACGCAGAAACACTAAATATTTGCGGGATACCAAGTAATGCCCTATCTGTAGCCCAATAAACTTTTCCATCTTCTAGTGATGTCACATCGTGATTGGTTCAGCCGTTTCAAAGATTAATCCGACATACAATCAAACAAAATTTACCTCTTTATTATATTAATATAGATAAAGAATATGAAATTAAATCATAGCACAGAAAACGCATAGTTTACATCCATTTATTTAGCTTTGTCCCGCAGTTTCACCCCCCATTAAATTTGGATTTACAATCAAGCGCATCTTTTTAACTAAATATATTATATAAGCAAATAAAATGGAAGTGTATAATCACCGCAATAAATTGGCTATCTAATGCTATAATATTTTTTGAAATCGAACTGTTTTACCTTATAATTGGCACAGTCATATATCATACAAATAAACTCTTCAACTCTGTATTAGTATAGATCATTATACACTGTCATGTAAGACATAAATACCTTCGTTTCATCGAATGAAAAATCATTCTTTTGCTAGACGATTACATTCACATGTGAATTTATCACATCACGATATATAGTATTTTTGTACGTTCAAATGGAAACGAAATTACGCAAGGAAATTGCTCACGGCGTGTGATGTCATTATATAACTCAAGAAATACAGGGAGAAAGCTCTAGACTTGTTTTCTTGTGCCGGGATCGTGACACTTAAATGGCATTTCAAGGACATAATCCAATAGCTTTATGTATTGATTGTTGTGGTGAAAACCTTCATATTAATGATTTATTATATATAGAGATTTTATAAGTTTCATTTGCTTATAGAGAATACATTTGGCGACATCCTAAATTATTTGTACGCTATATTCAATTGCTCGTCAAGCAACTGACGATTGACTTTCAAAAATTAAAGGTTGACGTTTATTAGTTTCAGAAAAAAAAATTATATATAATTAAATTCATTACTTATAGAAGTAAATATTATTCATCGATCAATAAACTTCCACAGATGTTTGATAAAATGAAACAGAAGTTTGACGGTTATTCGTTTACAAAAAAAAACAATAATATTGAATTGATTGTTTTGTTGACTGTTGCACATTATTATAAATTTCTTTCTTTTGTGGGAACTTGCCATTCGATCAAAGCATAGTGAAATTATTTTCATGCGCAAATTGTCAAATGATTTGGCGTAAAAAAACCAAGGAACATAATTTGGAGGGGCCGACTTAACAATGGTCGTAACATGCCGGTTCGAAACTTTTCGTTCACGCTTTATCCCTTTTCAATCATAATCCCACAGCCACCTTAAAAATTATTCAAAAGTTAGGTCCTAATTTGAGTAAAAAAGCCCGAGACGAAAGCCACGTGAATGCGTCAAAATGACAGAAATAAAACCATGCTGTTTACTGATGCACGCATGCTATTATGTTAATATCTATTACAAAGTCAAAAAAAGAAAAATACCTCTAACAATATGCATGAATTTTTAGGACTGGGTATTGGAAGTGCCAGTAGTTCTGGTAGGCAATAAGACAGACCAATATGGCGACCGCATGGTAAGCACCGAAGAAGGCCAACGGCGCAGCAAAGAGATCGGATGCGTGTGTTTCCATGAAATATCAGTGAGAGAAAGTATCGATCAGGTGAGTTGTTTATTATTTTCGTGACATTATATCGACATCCACAGAAGATCATATTATTTAATATTTTAGGTCTAATTGGTCAGATTTATTTAATAGTTTCATGGTATCGAAGGGTGAGATTATTAAAATTTATTTATATTATAAAATAGCACAAGCTGTTCGGGCATCAACACTGCGTTAGCAGCTTTTGTGTTTGCATAGATTATGATTAATTAATATACTTAGTTTTTGATTGAGAAGAATCCGTAATGGAAATTCTGACCTGGGAAATGAATTATAGAAAAGACCGACCATTGGTCGACAACGACGAATTGTGGAAGATGGTGCAATCGAATCCGTATCCAAAAACTATGGAATTAATTTTGTTTGGATCTGTAACATAAGATTAATTTTCAATTTTTATGTAAAATCACTAAAATAAAGAGACAAGAAAAATTGACACTCTACTTATGAGGTTTAGGTAAAAAAATGAGTTGAAAATTTCATCCCATTATATCGACAAATCAACACCAAGGAATTTTGATTAGGATTATCAAGTACTTATGACAAAAATACCTAATTTTGTTTATAATAATCAAAAACAAATAACACAGAGGTTAAACCCACATAAAAAATATCAACTCAGTGCTTTTAACGACTCTTATCCACCCATAAAAAGGTAATTGTGTGAATGCTTGAATGAATCCTGCATCGATATAGTGAAAAAGTAATCCTCATTAGTCATCAGTTCATTTTCATTACTATTCCTTTCCGATGATGCATGACCTCATGCAGCTTCAAAACTAATGTACTTGATGATGATGAAATGACTTCAAAACTAAGTCCTCCGTCAACTACCAAAGACGTGTTATCCTGTTTCATCGAAAAGGGTTAGATAACTTGAAAAAAATTAAAAAGTCGAAATTAAAAATAGGCTTAATGAACCGTTTCATTCACTTTTGACCTATTGTGAACGATAGATCCCATACGTATCATGCATAGATTGTTATAGGATAATGTATTAAAAACTGAAAAGCAATGGAATATGTAATGTGTAATCCCAGTTATTTAGAGTCAAATCTCAACACTCGCTTTACGTTGTCCTTTGAAGTTAGCGCGAGCAAGCGCAAAACGAATTTAGCATTTTCTTGAGACTGTTGCTCTGATATTAAGCTTGTACAATATCTACCCGTGTAAATACTTTTTCACAAAATTGGGTAGGTAGAAAAATCTTACGCAAGTAAATATTGCACTTGTATAGAATTGTTCGCGGATGTGATAATAATATCCCATCGCGAATGATAAAAATATTATCGTTCACCATTTGATACAGTGAGGTGCGGGAGCGCCACTGGAGGCGGAGTCTGTCCAAAATTTTAGAGAGAATCGGGCCTTCATCGTACTACTGATGATATTAAAAAATTAAATTCATTAAGTTGTCAGCCCTAATGAATTGGAATTTGTAATCCTATCTATATTTGCTATGTTAGCCTACCTTTGAAATATACTCTCAGAAACGAATGCAGGCATTTTGATCTTATTGGTTTTCATTACCTTAAAACGAACTCATAAGATTCACAATAGAAACCCCCAGTTGGTGGTTAGAATCTTCATCAAATAAAATATTATCATAGCTTTCCATATTTCATCAATATGGCATGATATGAACTTTCTGCTCACGTTGACATAGAATGTGTTCCTTCGTCTTTTATATTGAGCCGATTTTGCTGTCAATCTCAATTTCCTACCCACTTTTAATCCTGGTCCCAGTATTGTTCATAATTTCGATCCCGGCCACGCTCTTAATTTCCCCTCGTTTCTCAATAATTCGAACGCGTCAAGATCAAAAGACCGAATGTAGGTTTTTATTTGTTTTTCTTTTCAATCTTGTTGTTCTTTCGTATCGTACGTCTATAGGTCTTCAATGCTAGCAATTACTATTTCCCTAATAACTCCGTAGATTAGACCTTTAAATAAGGATAATTTTCTTTCTGAGATCCTATTAAAATGAAATAGAGCCTATATTCTGCTCTAAGCCAAGCTCTGTCCATCCGTTAAAACTAAATTAAAATTCGTTTAATAATTTCGGATATGTACGAGAACAAACAGACAGACACAAAAATTTAGAAATCGATGTTTTCTTTTGTATTACCTTTTCCTATCGTCCTCTCTCCATTTTTCATACATACCTTCAATGTACAGACACACCGGGTTCTACTGTTTTATTATTTATATGTGTACATCAACATTAGTTTAGTTATTACCTGATTCGGAAAAGAGAGCCAATGTATACGTTTTTCTATATATTATGCATTCTCAAGTCTTAATATGAAAAAAATTATAAAACGGTTAACCCTGCAGGCCATCTCTAAAACTTCCTGTTATGATATTTATCAACGTAGGAGCTCAAAATCCTTAAGTTCAAAAATGTAGTTGTCTCAAAGCTCTTGACTTATCTTTAAGCTTTTCGAGCTCAAAAATTCGCCAAAACAATTGGACCTTATAGGAGATTTTTGAAACGTTTTAACCCATTGTTACTGTCGAGTCAAACCCTTCAAAAATACGACCACAAAAATGTAATTTTAAAGCGTTTTCAGCTCCTAACTTCAAAAATCTTGTTTTATTTGATATTTCAATAAAGCGCTATTTTTAAACTACCGTATCTATACAACACATTTCTTTCCCTCCCCAAGTCCAAACACGTAAGGCATCACGCGGCAAATGTAAAAACAAATTAGATTCCTAGGACGCTAAAAAACGTCAAGATTTGATGAAGACCCTATTTTTGAATCGGACTGATAACAATGCCTACCTAATTTAAGAAAAATCTTCAGTTTTTTTAGCGGGAAGTTAAAAATCGCTGTTTTATAAATATTTAATCTTCGATATCTTTTGACCGTGTAATTCGATTTCAATCAATGCAGTCAATCCAGTTTTCTAGACAAAAGAAACTTGACCGAGCTCCAAACATCTATCCATTGAGAATTTTACGTGACATTTTGAAAAACTCATTGTTCCAAATTTTTCGTTAATGATACCGCTCAAATGAACCAACCGATTTAGATTCAATTTGCGACGATCGACGTTGTTCTTTAAAAACACAACTGATTCGATTTTAGAATTTATCGATAAAGTAATTTAGAAAATATGCTAAAATAACACTTTATAAAAATTTCTTCTTTAATTTCTTGAACAAATCGACCAATTTTAATGCATTTAGCAGCAATCAACCTGTTTGTAAAATGATACATCATTTTACAAAATATAGAAAAAGAAACTTCTTTTTTTTATTTTTCTCCGATATATCTTAAACAAATAAACCGATTTTTATGCAACTTGCGGCAGTCAATGCACCTGTTTGGAGATAATATCCGATTGGATTTTGGTACCGATCAGAAGAGTCGCCTATAAGTTATTCCAAAAAAACATTTTTCAGAAAATTATTTTTGAGATTCTTCAAAATCTACCGAGCGAAACTAATTCGACGCTTCAAGAAGTTGAGTGCAGCCCTTTCGACTATCGCAAATGACGTTTCGATCGGTTAATCCGTTCAAAAGTTATGAAAGGTTTACCACACACAAGCGCACGCGCACACAAACGTACGACGCATGCTTGCCCGTACGTTTGCACATACAGGCATACAAATATCATTCGGAAAATGGTCAAAATGGATTCCTAGGACCGTAAAACGTCAAGTTCAGGTGAATACATGTTTTTCGAAAATCGGAATAAAAACATAAACTTTTCAGTTTTATTTTCATAGCGGGAGTTAAAAGTCTTTATGACTACAAACTTACATCTGTAATTGGAGTATGAACCATGATGTGACCAATATATGGGAGAACATTTTTTAATTTTGTTCTCTAAAAACTTAAATTTATAATTTCAGCAAGTTGAGATAATTCAATTTTTTTTTTTGGAAAAAAGTAATAAATTCGGAATTCCTGGAGCCAGTATCGGTATCGCAAGCAGTCAAAAATCATCGAGGTTCTTGATGTGCGAGATGCATGCATAATTAAGTTTGTATGTAACCCTCAGGATCGTGAATCCTATTTGCAGTCGTCCATTTCTTTCTATGTAATTGAAAATTTGATCATGGTGTAATAATATGGTATGAACGTTTTTCACTTTTGCTATAAAGAAATATAAAATTGAATGTTTTGAGAAAGTGCGACTATTATGTTAGAGATATGTAAGACACTATGTCATTCTTAATATATATCAAGTAAGCATTGTGTCGTAATTTTATTTTATTTTTAAAATTGCGATATGACATTATTTAAAGAAACAAAGATGAACAAAGATAAACTAAAAAAAGAAAATCTATTGATTTACAGTTCCAGTAAACAATTTTGGTTTCCACTAGTAATTTGATCATATTAGGGACAAAAAATCAACACCTGAACAACTATTCCGACCACAGATATTGAAATAATACTTGCAATTGCATTTAATCTAGAAAGAAAAAGTTTCTCGGGAAGATATGGCAGAGCTTATTACAGACACCATCAAACAGAAAAATTTAAGACTAATATTCAAATGAATTTTTTTGTTATGATTGATTTTCTGGTTTTGTTAGTAGACATGAACCATACATTAAAAAACTACAATGATTATTATTTATATACACTTTTTTTTGAAAAAACCTGAATAAATTGAAATTCCATAAAATATAAAACATTAACAAAACTTGCTATTAGAATTATCTTGTCTGAATTTAGATAAATAATGGGACAACAGCTCGATGAATTTACAAAATTCCACCTATGACTAATAATTATTGAAAAATTATAATTGAAGTCGAGCACAGCACATGGAATGTTTATTATTATTTCTTGTGGGTTTTATGAAACAATTTTATGAGACAATAAATTAGACCAAAGGGCTTTAAAAAGATAGTAAGAACCCAAAAAAATTGATGCTACTGGTACTTAATTTTTTTCTTCATGCGTTTTCGACGGGCAAATGAGCGCACAAGCCACCAGAAAGTAGGTTATCACTGCCATCCATGAACACTCGCGACGCCAAAGGAATCACCAGTACATTGCCAGCCTCTTGGATAGGAATAGGATATCTGATAAAGGAGAGAAATGGGCTTATGAAAGAGGAGTGAGCTGATAGAGAAGGCAGGAGGCCATTTTAATTCTAACTTGGTGGATTTAAATTAGAATTACAAGAGGTTAGTCTCTGAGGTATATCAACCCGGAGGTTGTCATTTCATTGCATATTAGCAGCTCTCTATACTGAACTAGCATGGAAAAGTTAAAGTCTGAGCTCCCCCATTTTGAATGAATAAATTGTGAAAGGTGATCTCAGCAAGGGATCATAAAAAGTCCAAAAAAAAATAATGCTGAGATTGCTATTTCGACATTGTTATTATTATATTTTTATTGGTACTGATGTCTCAGTTTCATAATAGAAATAAAATAAAAAAATAACTAAATAATATTTTAATTTTGTGTTAATAATGTTATGCATTAGGTTTTTTTATTTGGGTTCTATTAAGCTGATCAGAGTTTACAATAATGAAATATACATATATATATATATATATATATATATATATATATATATATATATACATACATGTATATATATACAGTATAAACTCTATATAAGGACACTGAAGGGACTGTGCATTTTATGGCGTTATAAAGAGCTATTGTTAAATGGAGAGATGAAAAATAAGAATTAGAAAAAAAAAAGAAAATCCAAAGCGTCTGCCAACATCACTTATTTTCTCTCTCATTTCTATTGCGCGTATCAGTAAAACTTTTTCGTCAATACAGTGACTTTATTTTACTAGCCATGTTTACAGTTTATAAGCAACTAAGAATATGATAAAGTATAGATAATCCATGACTTTTACTTATTAGTCATGGTGAACAACACTCTACACATGCAAGCAATCCCAATTTGTAAACAAAAGTAGGATTTTTTTAGAAAGTTCCTATGCACAATAGTGACAGTGGAGTTTATTATGGGCTAGGATAATAAAGTGACATAAAGGGGCTAGGATAATAAAGAGACAAAAAAACGTACACAGCTGCGCAGTTTTTACTGATTTTGGCAACTTAAAAGGTACTTTTTATTACTTAATCATTGTCCTTATTGAGAGTAGGTGTAATGCTATGTAGAGTGTATCATAGTATGGAAAGCAAGCTAAACCAACTAAAGCCAAGTGATTTTACCGCTTTAGGGAGTTTGTAGTTAAATCGAGTGACGTTACATGGAGTTTACACTGTATATATATACAATACAAGTGCAATAACTGAAATACTTAATTTGTTTTATAAAACTTTGTAATCACACATATCTATCATAATCAAATCAGTGATAGCATTAAAAGTCATCCTGAAATGTTAACCTTCACCATGATCTTGCCTCAGTTTCTTTTTTTTTCATATACAATCTTCTGAGAATGGGTAGTATTATAATACAACATAGTTGAAAATGGTATAACTTTATAGATTCTTGAACCAACAGCTCAAATCACGATTTAAATTCAATGATCTACTTCAGATTAGATTCAATCATCTACTGATACATTAGTAAATTACTGCTATTCATGCCCTATTTTTTTGAAAATGTGCAGCAGCTAATGAAAAGTTTGCAAAAACAATGTCATATTAAAAAAAAATAATTATTAAAATGTTTATGTAAATTATAAATCAGGTTGTTTGATATTAAAAAGTTATTTAAATTCACTGTTAACAATATTTCCATGCAAAGTGGGCAATCAATATACATATATTGCGCCAACCCCAAATAATTTCATCAACAACTTTGACACAGTAGTTAAACCAGTAGTTTTATATTATGAGACTAATAATAATTAGTAATAAAACATTCAATAATACTGTGCTCAAATTATAATATGAAAATTGCAAGTATCCCTTTAATAACCATAATGGCTAAGAAAAAACAATTTTCATACAATATTTATTGACATTCTAATTGAATGTCATTAACAAACTAGTACACGGTATCAGTCAAATCAGATGATAAATCAACCAAAGTATAGCCTGAAGATGTTATCTTATTTTTATTGTTTCCAACAAATTTTCACAGATAAACATATCTCCTAAGCATATGCTTCTGTTTTGTCTTTTTTTTTTATGGTTCGATATTAAAGAGTTAAATAAATCTCACATTGTAAATACTGAAAATTTTAATACATATTTAATTAAAATAACAGTAATATTAAAATATAGTAAATAGCAATGACATTAACATCTATTCTACATGTCATGTTAACAACTACATTAAAGTTTAACGTTTTCATACCATTTTGATTTAAAAACAATAACGAATTGCATTTTTGCAATTGTTCTTCTCAATTTGCAATTGTAACAGATGCTACTGAATGAGTTTTAAACATACTGATTTGCGTATTCAAACAACTCAAGAAAATTCATGCATTACATACTTCATTTGTCAGTCCGCGGTGCAAATTTGCGCGGTTCAAGATCATAACCTTCACACACGAGTGACATTGGCTTAAATTTAAGGCAGCACTGGCGCATAGCTTCAAACACTTTTTCACAGCGTATTTCTTGAAAATCGTTCTGAACAAGACATCTTTGAATCTCACAAGCAAACTTTTTGCACGGATCTGTTTTCGACATGTAAAAAAATAAATGGTCCTTGATTTATCGTCGATAGAGCTAAAAAATAATAATTTTGAACATTTACACAAATTAAAAATTCATCTATAAAACGTAACCCCTCAAAGTATCAACCAAAAAGTGGTAACCAACCTACAATAAAAAGTTTGAAAAAATTTTGATCTCAAATCATATGTTTTTGACAATAGTCTAGTGTTGCCATTCGCGATCTTAAAATGGGTGCATACAGATTAGAAAATGATGTAGAACTAGTAGAATTTGGACATGAATCATAAATCAGTTTGAATCAGTGTAAGAAATTGTAATTGAAAAACTATTTTAAGTCATAGTTGCTCATTATTTTTTACAATTATATAAAAAAATTGTTGATATTTTCATAAAATAAGTATAAACTTTCACAAACTTTTAGAGAAACATCAATTAATTTTACTGCTTTGAACTTAAAAATAAAAATATTCTAACATGTTCTGAGCTCTTCAAGTATAAAATCTAATCAAAAAAATGAACAAAAAAAATTTTTTTTTTCGACTACGATATATTTTGAATGCATTGTTCGAATTTTGATACGCCTTATTACAACGGCACCGATGCAATTTTTTTAACAGAAAAAGTTCGCCCAATACCAAACATCAATCCACCAAAGATTTCACAAGTTATTTCGAAAAAAAAAATGTTTTCGATATATTACTGTTAGCTCTGGATTTGTTTTTTAAATATCGTTAACAAAAGTTAACGATATTTTTAGAATAAATGCAACGATTTTGATGCAGTTTGCAATGATCGACGTTCTTTAGATTTTGTAATTAATAGGTAGAGTAGTTTAAAATATTTAATTATAAAAATAAAATTAAGAAAATTTTTCAGCACACAACACAAACATATAGACATACAGACATCACTCGGAAAATGATAAAAATAGATTACGTCAAGATCTGATGAAAATTCGATTTCCAAAATTAGATTGAAGTAGTAACTTCCCAATTAATATATATTTTTTTAATTTTGCTAGCGGGAAGTTAAGAACATTTTCACTAAAAATGTAAAAGTCAGTAGTTATTGAATTAATAACCTTGTAACCTTAGAAAAATTGTGAATAATAGCATTGACAAAGAGAAGTAAATATTAAAGTCTGACGGTGATGTCTATACAGTATGTCTCGATAACACTTTTTTTTTTTAAATAAGAAGCAATTGTAATTTTTCGTGACGACGATGACATTTTAGTGACTTTTTAACAATTAGTAGCGTTGCCAAATTTAATTAAGGAACGGAAGCAGTCATTTAACGGCAGAACATGTAAAAAACCTTTTTTTCATAGCATCTTGAGAAACAAACGAGCATCCGAAAGTAGTAGATAGTCTCCGCTGTCCATAGATATTCACAACCCCAGAAGAGTCACTAGTGCGTCACCACCCTTTTAAGAAAGAATAGGCTATTCGATGGAGAGAGTGAACGACAGGAACTTTTATGAAGACATAGGATATCAGATGGAGGACGAATGGTACATTGGAACTCTCTTTGACTGAACGAAATACAACAATGGAAGCTGTTACTTCACGTCAATGTGTTTTGAGAATGTGGTATCTCATCGGTCGAGTAGGTCAATTTTCGGTCGCAGTCAAGTTGTCCACAGCACAGCTCTACCACATAAGTCAGTATTTATTTCTATTAATTGCATGTATTAAAATATAAATGAAGAAATTCATTATTGTACAGAGTCTTACTATGGCTAACCTGGCTGCAACACAAAAATAGGCCGTCTTACAGGTAAAATACCACACTCTAACAGAATACGGACATAAAGCAGCAGCTTCCGCGATCTTCTTTCGTCCAATGAGTGAGATTTCCGATGGTCCACTCCCGCCATCAGATGTCTTATTCCATCCAAAGAAACTGACAATGCACTGGTCACTCTTCTGGAATACGATTGTCCATGGGCGGCGGTGACCATATACATTATGATGGCTTGCCTGCTTGTTTGCACTTGGGTTATGTTCTTTTATGGTTATATTTGTGTATTTGTACTTTTGATTTTTGTATTTATTATATTAGTAGTGGAAGCTGATGCGAATGTGGTAAAAACAGTAAAGTTCTGAACAGACGTTTTCCCTATATGTCATTAGTCATTAATTTTTATATTCCTCTTAACTACATCTATATTTTCTTTAAAAACGGGAAAATGACGCTTTTTCAAGTGGTATTTATTATTTTTCAGTTATAATGAAAATTATAAATTGTGAACAAAACAATCAGTTGATAACCCACGTGTTGTTCGTTCACAAATATTGAAAAGTTCTTTGAAGGCGTGAGACTGCCGCAATACAAATACTAGATAAAAAATATAGGTATACGCACAATTTCAATAATCACTGTCAAAGGTTAGTAATTCTACTGTGAACGTTTGTGGAACTCTCAGTCATATAATATATAATATAACAAGCAGAAATACTCTGCGTTGCCTGGGTCACATTCTTCTTAATTATTAAAAGCTTTTTCATAGACATATTTCGAGCAGTGTTATTTATGTCAGAAATTAATATTGTTTTCTTATTTTCATTTTTTGTTCCCTATCGGCGTTTCATATTGTGTAGTGAAAACCAAATCGAAACGAATTAATTATTTACAGACAGACAGAAAAATAGATAATAGTGTCACAAAAGATAGTATCTATCAGTCCCCTTCTATGTTTTAAACATTAATTTTAAACTTTAAACATTAATGAAAATTACATCAAACTGAAATATTTGCTCTTAAATAAACACATATCCATTTTACGAACAAAACTATAAAACTTCTGCGACTATATGAAACGTTTTAAAAGAGTTTCATCAAAAATATTAAATACATAATAATGAATTTAAAAATGCATTAAATAAAATACAGTTTAAGAAATAATATTTTGAAAAATTTCATGTCTGATATCTATCGCTAAAAATTATGAATACTAGTTTAAAACAGTACTTTAAAATGAACTACTTTTTGAACGCGGCCCGCAAATATATTTGTACACTAAAATTTGACCCACAACATGTCAAAGGTTGCCCATGCCTAATATAAACGATGATAAAACTCAGATGTCAATTTTATACATTTAAATATAACAAAAAAAAAAATAACTTGAACGAGTTTCTTTTCAGACTATTTTTTGTCCAGGTCTACTCCTTGTATTTCCAAACTTGTGTATTCATTTCAACTTTCAATAACAGTCCACAACACCTTATATCAATATTGTTTTCTTAATTGCTCTTTCAGTCTTATAATAAAATAAAAATATAAGAAGCATCGTGATTCATGGGGCGGTTTTTATCATAGGAGGGAGCGGCGCATGTGACCCGCTGGCTTTCAACAAAGAAGAAGTAGGTCAACGCGTTGATGAAACGGCGCGTGTAACTGATTGCGATTTAGATCGACAAACAATTATACATAGGGCACACTGAAAGTTTTTGCACTGGCCGTTCATTAATGTTTGAATTTCGAATGTTATATTTTTTAAAACATAATAAATTCATTCATTGGTGAAAATTTTTTGGCGGGAAGTCACGAGTCAATTGTTTTTAACACAAGTTTGAAGTTCATTGTTCGTACCAAAAATTGAATTAACGGGAAATTAATTTAGAGCGATGATTTTTTTATGATTTTAAAAGTTCACTGTCCCCACAAGACTGCACTGCTCGTTTTCAAAATGCTTCTGGGAGGGAAGCACTTCATTTGAGCATTGTAAGGCGATAGTATGCAGAATTTAATCGTAGCCGTGTTTCTCTTCATGATGAAATACTTAACCCTTGCAATAGTTAAAAATGTTTGTGCGCATGCACCAATTTCCGACATGTTTTTCAGGCACTTATTTACATGTGTATGAGCAGTGCATGTATTTTTAAAAGAATTAGCAATAAAACAAATAATAGTGACTAATCGTAAGTTGTCGTGAAAAGGTCTATTCGTGAAGGTTGGCTCTCAACTGCGATCACTGAGTAAAATGTGGCTACTGTCAGGCAATTAATTAAAGAAAACCGACGTATCACTTATGAGGAGATTCGAGACCATTTAGAAATTGGTATGAGCCAAATTCAAAAATCTTACATCAACATTTAATAGTTAGAAAACTTTGTTGCCGTTGGATTCTTCATGAACTCACCCCCGAACATAAACGGACTCAAGTTAATCGATACAAAAAAATGTTGTTAAAGTACGATCCCAGACGTTCAAATGCCGTGTATGACATTGTGACAGTAGATGAAACATGAATATATGGTTATACCGGAAAGAAAGCATCAGTCGTCTGTACGGATGTTCGAAGGCGACAGCAAAGCGACAAAATTGAGGCAGGCGAAAAGCGTAGACAAAAAAATGATTCGTTTTTTTTTCCAAGACGGGTACTGTCTCACGATGTCACTTGAAGAACAAAAGACAGTTAATACTGAGTGGTACACCACCATTTGTTTGTCCAGCGTCTTACAAAAAGTTAGGGAAAAGAAAACCAAGAAGTCGCATCCTATTGCACCACGACAATGCTTCGCCGCACCCCGATAATAAGATGAGGTCATTTTTGACTTCTGAAAATGTAAAGCTCGTGACCTATCCCGCATTTAGTGCAGATCTAGCACTATGCGATCTCTTTATTTTTTCAAAAATAAAAGATTTGGTGAGAGGTTTGACATTTATGGGGCCAGAAGAGGCCGTGATAGCTTTCAACCAGCATGTGAAAATATGTCCTCAGACCAATGGTCCTCACGTTTTCATAAAAAAGTGCGTAAAATGTAATGGAGAATACTTTGGAAATCAGTAAATATAAACCAGTAAACTTTACATGTAATTTGTTTTATTTATGAGTTACGCAAAACTTTCAGTGTACCCCACACAGTTTTAGTCGCGATTATGGAAAGTTACAAAATTTTAGTGTTTGTCCAAGAATATTAAAACCTGACCAAGAGCAGGTCGGATCATGCTCAACGTAGGGTTCCACAATCGTCACTACAAAGAAATGTACTACATTAAAAAAAAACTACGTTATTACACTTTAGGGTTCCGAGTGAAAACGGAAAAAAACGGAATCTTATAATTTCGTCATGTACGTCCGTTCATCTGTCCATGTCACAGGCATTTTGTTCTAAAACTACAAAACGTATATTGATGAAATTTATAGTGTAGGTATCTTGTATAAGTCGCTATATAGTTTGATAGTTTAATAACGAAAATAAATATTTCTAGCTGGCACTCCGTTCCCGTAACAGAAGCTAAAAAAATTTTTTTTCAGCAAACGTCAACGTATTACATATATTTCGACAGTACTTTTGAAAATACTTAATGTTATATATACTGTGTTTGAGTTTATTGCCGAAAAACTGCGCTTCGCAACAAAAGGACATAAATGTCATGAAGATATGCTTTTTTGCTAATGCACTTTGGTTTATATTACTTTAATAGTAACAGTCGACATAGATTCTTGTTTTTCTAGTTATAGGCGTCTAAAGTGCTTATAACTATACTGTGTGCGAAACATGGAAAAAATGTAACAACGTACTTTTCATCTATAGTGGATTTCTTTGTAATAATCGTTTCGGAATCCTATGATGAGGATAATCCGACATGCTCCGTTTTCCATATTTCTCGTACAGAAAAGATGTAAGTACTTTAGTCACCTATAACTATAGAAACAAGTAGGTGTCTCGACTATTACTATTAAACTAGTGTAAACTGAAGTGCACCAGCAAAAGAGCATGTCTTCATGGAACTTACATCCTTTTATTGAAAAGTGCAGTTTATCGGCAATAACTCAAAAACGGTATATAAGATCATGTTCATAATAATTTTCGTTCAAAGTATTACTAAGCGTTACCTTTGTAATTATTTCTTTCATATTTTTTGAAAATACGGTTTAATAAAGAAAGGAACGCACAAAATTTATGCTACTTACGGGGCGATTATTTCGAAAACATTTACTTAATAAAAAAAAATCTTTAGAAATCTTATTTTTTTAAGAGAACTGTCTAAATATGTGCCACACATTAATGTTTACTGAAAAAATTTTTTTTCAGTTTTTTCAACATGTTTCCCATGAGTTTCCCTCCTAAAAATATTTATTTTTGTTCTTCAACTACCAAAGTGAGTAGCGGCTTATACAAGAGATCTACACTCTAAATTTCATTCTGTGGCATATGGACGGATGGACGGCATGACGTAACTATAAGGGTTCCATTTTTACCGTTGTGACTCGGTGACGAAATCATTATTATTGATTACGTTACTAACTCTGTCATATTTTAAACATAATACACTCACCTGTTTTCAAGTACTTGTACTGCTGCTGTCTTACCTTTATATTGTTGAGATACACTACAGTATTATTATGATATAATCTCAGGAATTTTATCTACCAGGAAGGAGTATGAACCAACAGAAACATATTTTTTTATAGTTTAACGTTTAATCTTATAATTTTGATGTCTAATCTGGACATATTAACGCTAACATATTCAAAAAATTGACTCTTATATTAATTTATACGAGGATATTTGTTATCTTATACTTATTTACTTAGATCTTAATAAAAAGTAAACTATGTGTGGTTTTATGAAACCACGGTAAAAGTGAAACTTATTTTCATATCGTAGACATTAAACTAATAATTTTTGGAATTATATTTCATTAAGGGTATTGAAATCGCATCATCAATTTTAATTATATTTTTGGAAAATTGGAATGATAATGGGAAATGATAAAAGTAGATTAGTTTTCCAAGTAATATTTTTATTCAACTCTGTGTTTTAGGATACTTTTACATAATTCTTAACAATTATTTAGGTGCTATACAAACATTAACGCTTGCATTTTTGACGATATCTACGGCATCGTTCCGCGTTTAGTTGCTTTTGATGTAAAAGTTTTTCTGTAACCACATTTTCAGATACAGGCTCACCACTTTGAACGGTGCTAGTACTCGGCATGGCACCAAGATCTTTTTCCTTTTTCTATAAGCACGTACTCTGTCAGCGTTCTGTTTTTTACGGCGTGAAATTAATTCATCGTCATTCATTTTTGCATTATTCTTCACTTATTCCTCGATGATCAGTTTTTCGAACTCACCAGGTGTGTCGTTGCTCACCAAAAGCAAATAAATAACAATATTCACATTAAACACTAATACACCAAACAAAATAACGTGGAGCACTAGCGCAAATGAGTAATAATCTGTAAATAATCTGTACTATGGAGTGTATTCGCTGTGAGTGCAAAATTACTAATACTATAACATTAAAGATATATAGTGTGTATATGAATGCTGACAGCACTACCTAAAGGGAGTATTGGTACTATACATATTGGTACTGTTACACTATACTGAACACAATACTCGCTTAATTTCAACGTAGTATAGGTAACTTCGCCCGTCCACATAACTCCGCCCATCCCTATTGAATACTCTATAGTCTATACACTACACGGTCAGCTGATACGAACTATAGGCGCCGCCATATTGGCCTTGACTGCTCTGACGAGCAGTGGAAGGGAGTGCCTTTCACTTTACCCCTACTGTGCGGCCGACTGTAATGCGACATGCAAACGCAGACGAAAAAGTTTGAGACGATCTAATAAAAGATTCACTTTAAAAATACTCGTAAAAAAAAAAATTATGACATATTTTTAATAAAAGAGATGTATAGCTGGATATTGATATTTGTATTTGGAAAAAATGTGAATAGGTAAATGCAGAATAGAATTAAAATTAAAATCAGAATCGACACCACGCGATCATTATTAAGAGCGTGGTTGGAAGCGAGAGTAAAACGGAATTGATATAAAATGAAGGAATATAACGAAATTTCTTCTATGTCAAAGCAAAAAAAAAAACCATAAATTCTTAAAAATATTTATTATAAGTATTAAAAACTAATTAGAAATATGAATGTATTAATATGTCCGCGCGGACGGAACCGGGACCGACCGTTAGTAAAAGATAAACTTGGAGGTAGGCACACAATCTTTAAACATCAAAGAAAGAGTGGGCGAATCCAAAAAATCAGTTAAAGGAACAAATAACGAGTGGACTATCGTATACTTTTTGAGTCGTTTTCATACGATTAAAATACAGCGCTTTCGTTTTGAAATACAGGTCTTGCAATTTATTGTACTTACTGCATTTACTTTAGTATTCTAAAAATGTATAACGCTATTTATGTGAGGATTATTTGACAACAATTATTATTATCACTATCTAGGTATGTGTACGACTTTAGCGCCGTCTAGCGTCCGCAACTTTTCAGGATTTATCCAAAATTAATATATTCATGAAATTGTAAAAACATTGATTATAGAGTTGTTTTTATTTTATTAATGAACAATTCTGTTTCTACAACACAACCTTAAGTAAACAGCAACAGTATCTTCTTATTTCGTTTCACTTTTCATAATGAAAATGATTACGTATTGCTGCTTCTTTCACTCGAGCCAGCTATTCATTTCATAAAACAATAACAATTACATATTTGCCTATAGCGCAGGAAATTAAATGATCCACCAACAAAGATTTTACAGTCAATCGAGTTTCTTCCTTCGAGTTATTGTTTCTTCCATTAAACACATCCATTTGAAAGAAATAATCTCTTCTCGAATAATAACGAAGACAGTGTTTGCTGTGGATTTTTTTGTGGAATCGTAGTAACAAATAGTACAATTAACTCTATTGTTACTGAAACAAATAATTGTTTTTATAATATTGTAATAAAAAAAATATATAAGTGAAACAATCAATTATAAAATTAATATCGCTTATGGATAAAATATTTTGCCTTCAATTTAACGAAAAACTTAAGCGTTGTGGATAAGCTGTGGATATTTTTAAAAAGTACCAAAAATATCTAAAATTATGTTACGATGAAATAAATCCGACCGCCGTTATAATTGTTATGTTAGTTGTTTTAACAAATATAGGCTTAGCGAAAATCGAGGTATAGGTGTATACCGTAACAAACTCATTAACTATGTAACGGATCGTGGAAATACGCATAGGAATTGCTTATATGTTTATTAATTATATGGAACCAAATAAAAATCACTGTTCGAGATAACCTATACATAAAACACCATACGTAAAACCTCCAAAATGTTCTAAAATCTCTAAAATTTTCTAGAGTCCATTCCGAATCGAATAGGCCTTCGCTTGTATCTTAACTCGAATAATCACTAATATTTCAGTATTCCTAATTGTACCAGCTTTTTAAAACATATTTTATCGAATATATTTTTTAAATAGTTCTTCAATGCAAATAATCGGTTTGTTACTACATATTGTTTGCAGGTCCTGGGTGTGTTTAGAGATCTTCGGCGCTTTTGGCGGGTTAGCAGCAAGTCTCCGCGAGCACTGCCTTCCGGCGCACCTGCTGGAGACAACGAAGTGCACCCCGCCGCTCTGACCAGGGCCTTGACGCGCGCCGTTTCTGACTCTCCAGATGAAACTCCGCTTATACTTTCATTTGGTGACCAAACCAAGATTATTTTTATTTGGGTTTTATAGTTTTTTGAAGAGCTTAGATAATAACATAGCTCAATAGTGCTTTTACCGTCTTTGATATTTGCTTGATTTAAAAAAAGACTCAATATCAATAATCCTAGGATTAAGAACAGTTTTTAAAAATTGGCTCTTATTTTATCGACCTTTCCATACTCAACTCAAAAAAGGAAACGTTATTTAAACGTTAAATTCCAATTTTTAATCCATATTAAAAATTGGAATTTAATGTTTTTTTTTATATCTTCCGTAATTTTATCAATGTTTTCAGTGACTCGTGATACTTAATTTATTCAGACAAAAGTGAAAAAGTCTTAAAAATATAATATTTTCAAAAACTTCGTTCTTAAGATTTTTTTTTTTTTTGTAAGATACTTGGGAATCATGTCTTCCCATATTTACGAATCATTTTGTTCCTCTATCACTCTCAAGTTCTAATGGATTCGTCTACCCTGTTCGTCACTGTAATCTCCAAGTTATTGGAGATTTGATTTTTTTTTTTAACCGTTAATAATTTTGACATGACTGAGACGCCGATAAACTAGAATTGGTCGGTGAATATTTTAGACTAATATTCTTAATGATTTTATTAACATATCCCAATTTTATAAATATATCTAATTATATTACAAATTTCATTCCTATTGTCTGATAAATCATTTGTTTATTTTACATTTCGATCTACTACTGAAAACAGCATCATTTTTTTTTCATTGATTCACAGCATCGTCTGCGTAGGCATATAATAAATTCTTTTAACTTTCATATTGACTACACAATGCAAATATACAATACTAACAGTAACTTCTATGAGAGGACTGAGACCGTCATTCAACCAGGACCGGGATCGGAACCGAGACTGGCTTTGGAAACTGAACCAAAAGCGGGATTGGGAACAAAGTCACGATACAAATGAGAACGAGATTAGATAAGATCGATATTATTAAAAGGTTAAAAAATTTACTGTGCCCGGGACGAAGTCGAGAGCAAATTATAAGTGTACTACAGAACAAGACTTTCGTGCGCTAATAAAACTAATCTCGTCACGGTCAGTCATTTGATGGCTACTGGCCGGGCCAGTGGGCGATGGTCACGTGTAAGAACGTGCTCGTCAAGTTATTGTGTTTATCTAAAATAATTGATCTAACTCAAGCTGTCGATAATATTGTATTAATTTCTTAGCTAGTAGCCAAGCAATCACATAAAATCCACTCTCACGGCCAATTGCATTACTGAGCTATAAATTCGAGTGGAAAAAGAAGAGAAATGAAATACGTTGTATACCTAATTATTCTGTATCGAGCCCAATCAAACTTTTATATTCTTGACTATAAATCTGTCGGTTAGTCGTACATTTTATTACTTTAATTGGTACTTTTATTATCTTGGTACTATAATCGACGCGTAAATTATTCCTTGTTTTCTTTAAATAAAATCGCTTTCGTATAAAAGGGAAAATAAAGCTAACGAAAGCTCGTCTTTCATTATGCATAGGTAATTTGGTTTGGCAAATTACTTCAGTTAAAAGTAATTCGTTGGAATAAATTGAAGGAAGGAAACGCTTTTCTTAATTTTCTTGATTATTTAGTGCATCTTTTGAATTTGTTAAACCATTTCGAAAATCAAAATACTTCAAACGACTATGAAAAAAAAAAATCTAAAATCCGATGTAAAAGTAGATCTCAGTCAGAAATGCCTATCAAATCTGGAAATTTGATTTGTATTAGTATTATCAAGACTTCGAAAAGGAGAATATGAACCTATAGACATAATATACTTATAATAAATCTTTCCATTCGTTCTGTCAGGGTTTTTATTGCTCCATATATTACTTAATAGAAATAATGACTTTCCGCCTGCGGCGTCATCTGCGTAGATGTATCCCTTTACCTTTCATATTGCCGTCAATTCCAATGTCGTTCCCGTTTTTAATTTCGATCCCGGCGCTGTTCTCAAGGCCCCGACCCCGGCTTTCGATATTGTTCCTCCCTTCGCTTCAAATTTCGATACTGCTACCGCTCGCGGTCTCGAATTATACGAAACTGAAGCAAATATTAGTACGAAAATAAAATATAATCTGCATTAGTCGGGGAAAGTGTAACTTTTTATGAGCAAAATAATTTTATAATCGCTATAGAAATTCGGTTAAATGGTATAAATACATGGATTAAGTCGGGGATAAATGGTTTTCGT
Source organism: Eumeta japonica (assembly GCA_005406025.1). Lineage (NCBI taxonomy): Eukaryota > Metazoa > Arthropoda > Insecta > Lepidoptera > Psychidae > Eumeta > Eumeta japonica. Next base: position 62,568 of record BGZK01001260.1, read on the forward strand.
AAAAATTACTAAGAATCCTTATAGTTTTACCGATGTAGATAGGTATGGAGTTTTTATAAAATTAATAAAAGCATATGAGATACATTTTTAAGGTTCCGTGAAAATGGCTATATGAACCCTTATAGTTTAACTGATTTTCCTACAATGAAGTAGGAAAATAACTAGAACGAGTGAAAGGAAATACGATACATTTTTTCCGGGTTCCGTAATGAGTATTAAGAACCCTTATAGAGTTATGTTAATTTTGTTGAAAGTTGCAGAAGTTATTCTTATTAGCACAGAGAGAGTGTTTAATGTGGCTTATAGTTCTGTGGTTGTGTTCTATAAGATGAATAAACACCTTTATGATTTGAGGGATTTCAATGAAATTTACTTTAAATTTGCGTAAAAATTTGAAATTTGCGTAATAGTTTAAGCAATAGTAAAGAATGGCTTTTAATAACTTAAACCAAGGCAAAGAATGTAACTTAGTTTTTTTTAGGGTTCTACAGTTAAAGTTCAATGAAATTTACCAAAAAATGTAATAATTTCACTAATTTTGTTGGAATATTCTTTTTTTTTTCTGAAGTAAATATTAGGTACCATTATTATTCAGTTAAGAATGAAACGAGACTGAAATAAATCAAGAACAAAAGTAAAACCAAGGGCGCACTACATACGGTACGAAAGCGAATGTGGGAGCAGTGACTTGATAGTCACTACTAAAATAAACCTCGTTGCGAGGGCGGAGTTCAAACGAATAATAAGTATCTTTAGTTTCATGACTAAATAACTGAACCCATTTATGACATTTGCAGAGAGACAGCTTGCTTTCTGAAGATGGACATGTATTACTTTTTATTATATAAAATTAGGTTTTCAAAAGCACGTAAATTAAGCCCACGCCAACGCAATAATCGAATTAAACAAGAGAAGCTACGTCAATTTGAGCAACCCGCGGACAGTAATTTACTTGTAAAATACATTTATTACAATACTTAGTTTTAATTTTATTATTTTATTTATTTAGATATGTCAGTTCGGTACATATTGTTGGTAGTTTTTAATATGCGCAATGACTAATTTTTTTGACTAATTCTAGAATTCATATTTGCCTCAGATCAACTTTAGCAGAAATAGCTTTCTAATAAAGTTTTATGGTATATATTTTTGTTGAAGCCTAAAACTGTACTCAATAAACTCTTCCATACAGAAAAAAATAATAAAAGATGACGTTCGGTGTATATCTAATGTGTCGGTTGGTTAGGTAGAGCAAACATGTTTCTTTGATTTTCGTCTGCCATGGCATAAATTTTCGTCAACAAGGACAGCATCCGGAATTTTAATATGCAGTAATTAAGTACCTAGTAGGAAGTTTTTGGCTATTTTTGGCTATTCAAGAAAACAATTCACTGCATACTACTTGTGCCTGTTTTGCTTGTTTGCAACAGATATTTCTTCTAGAAACGTCTGATACATAAATTAGATATTCTGCTAAGGGTAAGCCAAACAAGTCAATTTAATACAAATTTAACATGAGCTATTATTTGCATGCTATTTTTATTCTATGATAGTAATAAATCTATAAATTACAGTAAAAAGATGTTAGTTCAACAAGCGTGGAGAGGATTCCCTACATACTTTTTTTACAGTTAGTGGTAAAAAAAGTATGTATGGTTCTGGATTGTAGAAGGAAATTGCTGAATATATTGTCTATTATTAAATCCTGTCTTGTCGTATATTCTCGGATAGGTGGACTAACACCGAGTGATAAAAACTATTTTGATGTTTCTCATGACTTCACTGAAAACGTATGTGAAGTAACTACTTCCGCTGTTCCGGTAGCCCATTTCCCCTTCCATTTATCCACTCGCTTTCTATTAGTTCACTACCTCTTTCGTCAACCCACTTCCTCCCTTATCTAATATACTATTCCTTTCCAAGAGGCCTCCAACGAATTTTTGACTCCTCCAGGGTTGCGAGTGTTCATGGGTAAAGGTGATTACTTACTCCAAGGTGCCTCACACGCTCGTTTGTCCCTCAAAATGACATAAAAAATAGAAATAAAAAATATAGGTTTTGTGATGCTAAGCCAAACATAAAGCGAAAAACACTTCTTTTTTTTTCTCAGTCATAGAAGCATAGAAGTAAACAAATCAGACGTCGATTATCGCAATGCAATAATCAAAAAGAACGAGTAATAATATTATAATACGTGGTGAATTCCCGTATAAGTGATAAGGCAAATCAACCATTATGAGAGCTCTAGTCACAGGTGGCGGCGTGGTGACATATTTTCTGTTTTCATGATTTCAGTAAATTAAAAATAAATACAGGTATATTTTTTATTACAGTTCAATACATAAAAACTGTATTTCCTAATCAGTGGTTAAATTATTACTGAGAATGTATACCAAAATATCTTAGTTGCATAAGTTATTTCTTTCCATAACATGCTTCAATAGAGTGACAGTGAATATAGTAACATGCAGTTTCTTCAATTTTCGGAGATAAATTAAAGTTTATAATAGTTACGAGTAATAAAATGTATAATATAAAGTTATGGTGTGTTTCAACGATTACACATCACAATCTGACCAGGTTTTTTTTTATAAAGAATACTAACTGTCCTCCCCACGTCTTCACCCATGTGGCCTAAGCTTATTAAGTTTATTATAATAAGTTTATTCGGATCATTGCGTTGGCACGAGTTTACTTTTGTTTTTTTAAACATCTTATATTCTGATCTAATTTCGTATCATATCAAAAACATCAATTCTTGCAATAAAAAGTAAGTAACCAAGCAACCGATCTACCTCGGTGGCTTTTGATTTTGCTGTAGAAATATAAATGAAAAAGAAACCTTTATCAAAATAAAAATTTTCATCACAATTCTTAGGGTTGCTTGTGAGATCATCGTGACGTAAACATCAATATTACTATGTAAATCTATAGCGTCTGTCTGTAAATAAATTATTTTTGTAAAATTATGTTACTAATATAAGTTTACTTTATTTAATTTCTATTATTTATTTATGATTTACTAACTTTGACTGTATCATTTTTACTTATCTCACGGAACTCCACAAAAAATATCGTATATACTTCCTTTGACTTCCAACTGTGTCTATACCATATTTTAGGAAAATCCCTGAAATCATATAGGTTCTTATTTATTTCACGGATCCCTGAAATGTATCGTATCTCTTTCCATTCATTTCCAGCTATCTTATCTTATACTTTTATACTGAATTTTAAATTAAGAATATATATATATATATATATATATTGAAATCGATTAAAATATATCCTAGTTCTTATTATTATCAGAAACCATCGACAACTTTATTGTAGAAAGCTTTCTCCCACGGTGCACCCCGTGTGGACATAGAATCACTCATATTAACTGTTTACATGTGTCCATCATGATGCCGATCCCGCTTTTCGTCCTCAGTTTTGACAGTTCTGGTTCTGGCTCCGATCTCGATCCTAATTCCATCTATCACTTTTACCACCTTGATCCAAATCCAATAATCATTCCTTTTTCAAGTTAGCGTTTTTCAATTTTCATGCAGGAGTCCTAAATATTTCCGGGAAATGTAATCCAATATGTTTTTCTATCTTCCATTGAAAATTTCACGGTGATCAGTTCTGCCGTTCCGCAGATACCCCGGACAAATAGACAGACAGATAGACAAAATATCTTAAAATAATTACTTGGGTGCTTGATACGTATAGCTCACTTTATGTACTTAGAAAAACGCAGTTGTTTTGAAATCACAGACGGACAATTTTATTTAAATACTTAGATTTATATATAATATCATATCTGCAATGGGAATCGGATAACATTTTCACTAAAATCGACGTTGTTTTTTACCTAAAAAATATGTACATTGTGGCAATTTCTTTAGTTGTTTCTTTCATTATTTTGTCAATTTCCACAACACAAACTTTGCTGTTTCGTCTGTATAAAATAATAATAGCACTGGTCACTAATATCCATTCGTGGACTGAAGACAACTATGTCAAAATAATCAGGCAATGGAAAAAATAAACTTCAGGGACGAGCGGTGGTCAAAATGCAGAACTATCTATAGGTGTGTGAGTGTGTATCTGTATAGAGAAAATTTGGGGTTTACGGAGTTGACCACTTGACAATATAGGCCCCTTATACTATTCGGTTACTGTGAAACTAACTATATGTTGTACGTGCAAACGAAAAGCTTCCGAAAGAATTGGACTCATCTTGATATTTCTGACACTAAAGATCCGAGTAATAAGTAGGGCGCACTGAAAATTACTGAAATGAAAGAAAAAAATCCTATGAAAGATCAAAAATGAATTTATTGTTTCTCAGATTTTTTCCGTTAGCATAAATGTACTCTGTCAAACAAATAAATCAATTTTAAAAACATTTATGCCACCCTCCTATTGAACTCGGAAAAATGTTCTCATACTCTTCGGCAGTATCTTCTGATGATGAAAATCATTAACGGCGTAATTGATTCTTAATTTTTACGAAAAAAAAGAAGTCACAACGTGCCGCCTGGTCAGGACTGTATGCAGGATGGCTCATAAATTCTACGTTTTTCTACTTCAAAAATCTATTTGTCTGTTTGAATGTGTGATAACTGGCATTGTTGTGGTGCAAGATGATACGAAGTTTACGGATCACTATTGACGGTACAAAAACACTTCAAAGTAACAGTAGCTACGTGTCCAAATTTATTAAAAAAAGAAGCATTCATCCGCTTAGAGGCATTTCGCTCGCACGACACTGGTTGGTTTCAGCTCACCTCGTTAGACCTATACGACCAATTGCTGCTTTGTTTTGGGGTCGTAACAATAAATCCATGTTTCGTCACCTGTTACTGTGTGCCACACAAAATTTCGGGCACCTTTCTTGAATCTGGTAAGTATGACATTGCACCAAGTGACGCGGTCCGTTTTTTTGAGCGTCAGTCAAATTGTGTAGCAGCGAGCACAGCTTTTCCATGCACAAATGTTTGTGTAGGATTGATTGTATCTGACTCATGACTATGCTTAAGGATTCCCGAATCTCATAGTAAATCAAACGCCTGCCTGTTTCGATCGTACAGCGCACAGCATCGATGTTTTTCTTGTTCACAGGTGGACGGGCGACTATCACGAAATTCGTCACTGAGATTGACATGACCGCGCTTGAATTCTCAAACCTAGTTATAAATAGTGGTTTGCATGGCGTATCATCCATCGTCAAAAGCAGTTCGAAGCCTAGAGAGGGTCTGCTGAGCTATCAAATTACACTTAAAATCGTAGAAAGTCATACTAAGAAAATTTTCTTTGTTTAAATCCACAGTTAAGAAGATATGTAATTTTTTAAAATGACGCCACAGAGTAAAAACAATTGACAGTTAGATTAAACAAACTGTATTCTACAACCAAAGAGTTCAATTTTCAAATGTAGTAATTACTCTTTAAATATTGTTTATGTAAATGGCCAGTTCCAGAAATTTATAGTGCGCCCCTCGTATAACTGAAATTTTATTTTGATGCTACTAGCATTTACTACGTCGTCATCTAAAGCAGGTAGCCAGTAGTAGAATCGAAATTGCATACAGGACGAAAATTTGAATTAAAAGTCGAGACCGAGAGTCGAAATCGAGTGTGGGATCAAAATTAGAATCAGGAGCATGACCGAAATTGGGACGAGAAGCAGTACTGAGATTTAAATTTAAAGCTGGACCGAGATCGAGAATTAACTCGGAATTTCCTTAGATCGAGATAGGAGTCAGAATCAAAAGCTTGACCGCGAGCGAAATCGAAAATGAAAAAAAATTGACATCGAGAACAGGACCGGAATGAACAGTGAACTATGTCAACTTTAAACGACTCAATCAATTACGTTTAGACATTATAATTATGTAAAGCGAGGACGTGCGGCGGGTAAATCTCGCCCTAACGTAATTTCGACGTTATAATAATATCGAATGAGTGATTTTAAGTTCAAAGAATTAACTGTAGAATCAAGAACGAGACAGCGATCGGAATCTTGATTTTGTGATGGGGCGTTATATGAGATGAAGTAATTTATTTTATGTGAGGGCGGAACCGCGGGCAAAAGCTAAACGCTTCTGAAGGCTTATATTATTAAATGGCTCTCGCGATCCGCCATTTAGCGAACGATTTAAACAATTCTTTCAATATGATTTTGATGTAATTATTAACGTCAATTTCAGAACGTTGCTGGACGGAAGGAGAGTTAGAAGAAGGACATAAACAGACTGGTGTATCCCGCAGCGACTCAACTTCTTCTTCTGGACGAGAAGAGAAAGAGAGCGAATTTCGGGCACGGGCCAGCACCGACTCTAGACTGCCGCCGCGACCCGCGCGTTCGCGCCACCCACCACAGCGACTCGCCCACCCACCGCAAACGCGTCGCATGAGTGTCGCCATGAGAGGAAACAATGCGAGCACATATTGATTTATTTTAACAAATAACAACAAATTAAATCTTATCTATCGTTGTTTATGAATATAAACGATTTAAAAATCTAATGTTGTCTACGACAGAAAACTCGAGATTTTGAAAAGGCACTAATCGTAGTACGTTTACTGAAGTACGTAATACGTAAAGTCACTTTTTTCATTGTATGGTGTAAGTAGGTTATCCCATCACAGACATAAATGCAAAAGAAACGGCGAAGATTGGTATAAATGACGTCAGGGGTGAATGGTGTCACTAGGAGTCTTGAAATTTGAACGGGTTCCAAGTTCCTCCGCGCTTCCTTCAATGGTAACTGGTCTCACGATAATAATTAAAAAGGTACTACGTTCATAAACTTATTTTAAAAGAAAAGAAATGTTTCATATCCGGCCTGCACTTTATACATCTTATAAAATTGATCTGCTATCTTCTATTTCGCTCGTATAACTATATTCTTCTCTGTCCGCTGGACATGCTTGTCCGTGAATATTTATTGTCATTGACGCCACCTTTATTTTTTAAATTAAATATTGCCTAACACAATAATAAATACTTAGTGCTTAAAGCTAATCACAACAATAACTACACCGTACAAATATAATTTCTAGGGTCTGAATACTTTTATATGTCCCTGATGAGCTTAATGCCAAATTTCATGTTTCCAAGTCATCTAGATATTGTCTAGAATTTTGATGAGTTAGTCAATGAGTGTTAAAAATGGAACTTTGGGACCCTAATAACTTAAGAATATTTTTTTTCATGTAATTTGAAATGCTTAATATCTAAGAGGCTCTTATTACACGTGTGAAATTACAAGTTTGTTAGCTTGTTACAGTTTCTTAATTATGGAGTAATTAAAAGGAGCTCGAAATGATTCGTATAAAAATGTACATTGCCGGTTCGTCGCCCGCGTTTTCCCGAATATGACTAACATGCGACCTTGTGTCTAGATAAAATACATGAGCATGTCTTTGGTGATAAACAGGTGATAATGAGCTTGTATTATCTCCTATTTTTACCTGAATTAAGAGGGGTATGCTTTTAGCAATCTTTGTGAGTATGTTCATCTGTTTCTGTATAGCACCTGAATTACTCATCGAATTTGGACAAGTGAGGTCTCATAAGCTTGTTTTTAGATCCGTATTTCATAGGTTATGTAACACCGTATTGAATCAAACCTGGACAAAATTACTTACATAAATACTTTAAGTAACAAAAAAAATGGATCGAGTTTCGTATCAGATGAGTAATTTATATGTAACAATTTTACCCTTACTCTGTGACAGACAAAAATATGTGTGTACATAGTGAAATCTTACAATTTAATTTGTTTATCATGAATTTGGAATGACTTCATAATTGTATATTAAGTTACCGAAAAGCGTCAAATAAAAACAAATAAAGACTGATAGCCGATTATGCAATAGACCACTAAAAAGTAAACACACTAGGTGTTCTGGTTATCGAGGTATAATGGGCCTCTAGCCCATGCGTAGGATAAGGGACGGCGTCGGCTGGGAGGTTGTGGGAGGCCGTCGACGCTGTTCGGGACCTCGAGGATCGTGCGCGGTCCACCGCTCGCCATAACAGGCACCGGTCGATTGCGCCTGCGTGATCCGCGTCGTTGCGTAAAGGCACATTTTGGTAGCGTAAAATCTCTGAACTATCAATTCCAATGTTCTTCTTTGCAGTTATTTCTCTTTAAATAGTATGTAACATTTCATTTGATAAGGACTTCTATTATTCTGTACAAATTACTTGTTTCGTTTATGTGTCATAAACATGTGAATTTTTATATATAACTATACGTTTGAACTTGGTAAAGAGATATTTTATGTTGTTGCGGATTTCGGAAATACATGTTTCCTTTAGCAGTTGTAGGTACTGAGAAAATGCAACCACATACAAACGCAATTGAGAATTTATTTTACATAATAGAAGTGAAATTTTACCCAGTATAATGAAATAAAAATTGTAGAATTTTAAGGGGAGTAAGGAAATTTTATACATAATTTTTATTTTACGTTATCTTTACTAATTTATGTGATATGTTAATTAGTTTTTTTTTATGTTCACCTGCGTCTATTGTAGAATTATTTGAATATATTTAAATGTAACAATAGCTTTAGACTAGAAGTCGTTCCGAAATATTTCAAGCGCCTAGTATGTAATTTTCCTTTTTGTACCGCTCGGCAATGTGTTTTCAGATTAAAATATAGAAGTTGTGAATGTACGATGGTGTATGATGATGGATTTGAAGATTGTAACCCAGCAACGTTCTATTCTCTGTTCTCAGAGGTGAAAACAATTTATTGATCTTTATTAGCGTTTCGTAGGTCCAAATATAGGTCCAAATGTGTTTCATTGAAAACGAATTTATTTTAAGTACCTATACGTATCGGAGGTCTGTTTACGGCATGACGGTTTCTTGTCGTAACTTAGAAAATATTTGGAGTGGATATGAGTTGATTAATTAGCATATCTGATACCATGGCCCAGATATAATAAATACAAGGCAAAGTGCTAGCGAATACAGTTTTTGCGTTGCAACAGAAGTGCAGAAGTTGTTATCGCCTAACAATTTAGACTTTATTTTTTTTATATACTGTTTTTAAATAGCAATATTGTAGCATATATGAATGTTAAGTTTGACCAATATAATGATCAAACTATATTACTATAACTATGTAAGGGTCTATAACTTCTGAAATGTATAAAACCTCATTATTTTATCGACATAATTTTGTTAATGAAGATGACTTATTTTAAGAAGTAAAAGTATTTATACGGTATTTTTCGTATTTTTATTATCATTTCCATTTTTCACCTCTTCGCGACAGTATTACAGATAATAATATTTTCAAAATTTACACAATTAATATATATTAAATTTTGACTTTGTAAAAGTACATAAACATTGCATCTTATTGGAATAAAATTCCAAATAATAAAGTTACTTATTTTTCTAAAACTAGCTTGAATAGTGTAACAAACAAAAAAAAAACGATTAAATCATTGAGGCCCTAAAACTCCCCATTATTTTTGAGCTCAGAACGCTTTTTGTAGGTGAAAATGCTTGGATAGGCCTTCATGTTCTTAGCTTTTTGAGTACAAAATAATTGTAATTTTATTTCAAATACCTTTACAAAAAATTACAAAATTGTGCAAATCACATCTTTTGACGACGATCTGTTTTCATTAAATTAATTGCTCTATTATTTCAACAAAATATGATCATTTGGATTCAACTTCTTAAATAGATTCTTAATTATTGAAGAAATTAACTTTTGAATAAAATTCATTTTTTTATTATCTTCGAATCATTGAACGGACTGCAGCCTTTAAAACAGTCATTACGACAACACAAACAGCTACAGGCTTTTGAGGAACGTTAAAAGAATTACAATCAACTGATGTGTCGAAAATTTATCGAATGCTTATATACCCATAGTACAGTACAACGCACGAAGCTCTGCTGATCTGAATAGCCTGCGAGTGAATGCGAAGGTTCAGTTCTCCGCTACTCTTTCTTCTTCTCCCCGCGTTCTTATTTTACGTCATTGCGACGCTTTACTAATTAACTTCACAGCGGCAGCGTTTCGTATGTGATACTCTACACAAGTACACTTCTAAAATAGAATATAATTTTAAACAGGAGCTTGTAATACAGTTAGGATCGTCTACTCGGTAGAGAAATCATCAACGTGAATTTATTCTACATACAGGTGAAGCTTTCAAATTAAAATATATCTGTGACCAAATGACAGACAGTGAGTATCGTATATAGCCAATGTTGATAAGAGAGCTTTTCTATATCATATTACAAAGTGTTAAAACTTTAAGTTTTACCTACTTAATATTATTAGAAAACTTAAACTGAAGGTGAGCTTTACCGTATTAAAATAACGAGAGATGATTTTAAGAATTATGTGTGGCAACAATTAGATGGGAGGGTAATAGTAGTTTTTAAGATACGCATTGAACATTGCGACCAGTAGACCTAGGAGCAGAAGGGGAAAGCATTTGACAGCTTTGTCGTTGATATCATCTAGGCCCGGTGCCTTTCTGGTTTTGAAGGGTTTGACCAACGTGGCAGATCGTCATTGGGTTCGAGGGTGGCTCTATGCAGGACCTTTTTCTCGATGTGGTTTATATGGTCTAGGTCGTCTGGTGAGGAAGCGCTAGAGCATTGGGATTCTAAGCTATCCGCTATGCACTCCACTATCTCTGCATTGTCGAGAGCGATATTATTGTCGGGTCTTCTGAGAGGCGAGTAGGTATGTACCTTTTCCAATTTGAATGCGTGGTGCTCAAACGCTTAATGAGTGGGCGTGATTTTCTCCATAAGATCGTTCCAGTTCTCATTTTGGACTTCCTTCATGCCCTCACTTAGTGTTGAAGGGCTTGCGCTCTGGAACTGCATTCCACGTAAGGATATACGCTTGCGCGTCGCAGGGCTAGGTTTTTAGTTCGAAAATGTCAGCGGATAGTTTCCGACGGTCTGAAGTCGCCGGAATTGTCCGCACGTTTCTCTCGACCACTGTCCTGAGGCGATTGGTCAGAGCACTTACAGCTAAGTCTATTTCGTCGGTAGCATCGATGTCATCGGGATTGCGGAAGTGCCAGAGTATAGATTTCCTTAATTGTGATCGACAGCCTATTCCAGTTTGTTATTTTGATGGTGGGATTAACGCACCCGCCGACAGGAGGGTCTATTTTCAGTAGGGATGATGGTCTGAATCGAAGCAGTGAAGTTCCTCTATTCGGTTCACGTTGAGGCCGACGCCCTTTGTTAGGATGAGGTCCAGTATGGAACTTCTGCGCGTGAGTACGTCAGGATAGTGAGTCGGCGTGGAGGGCGTAATAACTTCAAAGTTTAATTTGTCTTCAAGTCGTTCGAGCTCATTTCCGTTATAGTTCATTACGAGATACCATTGGAGGTTTTAAAATCACAATTGAAATCATTGAAAAAGAAGACAGCATCCCCTAGGACGAGGATGGCTTGTAGGTCGCTCCCGAGCAACTATTTGAGGTTGATTGAGACTAAGTTAAGTGTACCGTGACCTGTCATAGCGAGGTTATACTATGTACCTTTTGTATTATTAAGTGTATACGACTTCACAACAACGTATTATTATTATTTTATTATATTATATTACTTCATAACAATCTATACACACCACTTTCTAAAATATTATATCCATTAGGAATCAATAGCGATCATTTGATAATTTATTTTAAGGTATAAGATAATGGATATCGTACGTAAAAATAATGAAGTTATGTGATATATGTTTTATCTAATTTTCCTTAAATTTAACGAAGTTGCAGGCACGTTGAACCCATTAAATCAAAGGCACAGGCAGCTCCACAGGGATCAGGGAGGAGAGGGGATCGCCACGCCCACAGTCCTGAGTGGACCTCGAATGTGTAACCCCCTCTGACTCGATGGCTGGATCCGTTCTTGGTTTATGGTAGTCAACATAGAAATTAAACATTAACAAAAGAATTCTTATAAAATTAAACTGCCTTCAAAAACCTCTTAATCAAGATATATTATTGTTTCCGGAGACGTCGCTATCTAAACATATACTCGATGCGATCATGTCTCCTTTCATCATTTGAAATCCTTTCCTTTGAAATCAATGCTTCATACTAAATACATTTTGTATTCATATTTATAAAATGAAATCGTGTAGTATTTTTCTTCAAAAATAAGTAACTGAATGATTTTGTTTCTCAAGAGCCCCACGTTTTGCTCCATTTATTACAAACAAAGTCACACTCGTGCTTTTTGGGCCATACAGAAAAAAACGGGTGGAATTGTTATGTATTTTTTTAGTTTTATTAAAGTAACTATGTATTTACTTTTAAAAACATGTTTTTTTCTAATTTTTTAAACTATTAATTTTAATATCATAAAAGTGATGCATCTACATGTATCTATAAACTAAGCCTTTAAAATCGTACATCAAATAGTAAATAAAATGTTCCACTGAAATGATATTGCTATACTTATTGTATATAATTTTATTTTATCATATTTTATCAAAAATTTACATTTATAAATCACGCCAACAATGTTTACCATCTACGAGCACGGAAAATCACTTTGCTGAGAATCCGTCATCAAAGGTCACATGTGGAGCAATTAATTAATCATCATTTATCAATATTTACATCCTAAGATTCGCGATAAGTTATTTATACTTGTTTTATGCATACTATATATATATTTACATGGCCTTCATTTGTTTACTGATTCCAAAGGCTAAGCTACTGGGTAAGTAAATTGGATGGCCTGTCAATACATACAAATATTTTGCAAATTATTTATAGCTATTTTAAATTAAAGGACTCCATAAATGTCATATTTTCTCTATACAGATATACATTCACACAAGTATACACACTTCCACCTTTTGATTACCGCACGTCCCTGAACTTTTACGTTTTACGTCGACTAACAACTCTGACATAATTGCGTCTTCCGTTCACGAACGGAGATTAGTGTCCAGTGCTATTATTGTTATACAAACGAAACAGGGAAATTTGTGTTGGGTAAATCGAAAAAAAAAGGTGGAGAAGCATATTGGGTTATATTTAAGTACGTTTTATCCCGAAAATTTAGGATTCCTGCAAAAAGATTGAAAAACATTTACTTAAAAATGGAATAACTATCGGAATTGAATCAAGGTGGTAAAACTGAAAAGTGGATCCAGGATCGTGATAGGGACCAGAACTGGAACTGTCGAAATCGAGAATGAAAAACGGGCTCGGTATCCTGATGGATGCAGGTCAACAGTTAACATAAATAATGTGAGAATTAATTTTATGTCCACACGGGCTCAATCGCGAGAGAATGCCGTCTACAATAATAATTAGTGTTGGGTTTTAACGATCCCTGAGAGTCACTAAGAACTTTTATATTTTAACTAATTTCAGTATATGAATATAATTTAAAATTCAAAAGAAAATTATATAGGTAGATGGAAACCAATAGAATCATATACGATACATTTTAGGGATCCGTGAGAGCATAAAAAATTGATTCAAGATAGGCAATCAACAGCTAAATCCTGTATATGGTTCAGCTATTGCTTGCTAAGTATATGACGTTATATTTTTAACATTTCGTTTTCTACGTTTACTATATCTTTTAGGCTGACCACAAGTGCTTACAGTATTATTGTAAATGTCCAAAACTTTGATCTCAAATTTTCTACGATTATTTTAAAGTATCTACTGCACCCAGCAAGCTATTTTAGAAGTTTCTTGTGTAATATTTCGTAAATATAATCTGTTTCCGGAAAAATATCATTAAATACATCCACAAAAAAAGGTATAGTCAAATTCTTTTAAACTATGCAAGAATGGCGTGGGCTTGACTCAATGTATCAACGTTCCATATTTACGATACGCGAATTGTAAGACGAACGTGTTTCGACCACGCGCGTTATTTTCATGAATTGGCCTTAATGAGCTAATCATTTCGTACCACTGTAAAAAAATTCGTTATGCATTCGATACCTGATATTGAAAAATCGCTTAGTTCGGCCGATGCGTTGAAACAGTTTAAAAAGAATCTAATTTAATATGAGCAGAACTCCAAACAAAATGAGTTAAAGGACTACGTTGTTTAATTTTAGCTTGTACACCGTTTTGCTCAGAAAACATAACTGTCGTGCTATTATATTCAAAATAATATGTTTGAGCTATTATTTTGAATAATCTGTCGTATTCTTTGAGGACAGGCAAAAGTGCTGAATTCACTGAGAAACAGTTGTGAGATCCTAATTGACATCTACGTATAAATCGATCGAGTACTTTGGAATCTACAAAATACCGTATTATGACTAGGATCTCTTCCCTTCCGCTGACATCCAACGTTTCATGAATAATAATCGCCGTAAAATGAATACCTAGTATTTGCTTTTTAATTTTGGTCTAGTTGCATTAGAAATTAAATTTCTTTGAACTCTACTGCATAAGCCCGAGTGGAAGTTTGTAAATGACTTTCTATTTCTATTAAAATTATTTATATTTTTAATATATATATGTAAAAATAGATATTTCTATTAAAAATACCATCATATTTCTATAACAAATGTACCATTCCTAAATATTTTAGTTTATTTAACGAAGATTGTTGCATCATATCCTTGAACAGGTAATTCTTGTTTGCCCAAAAAACATACTATATCGATTTAACTTGAAAAATGATACGGTCCCTATATACTTTTGAATATCTAATTTACGTTCACTGCATAAACTTGTTGCAATACGAGTTTTACCTAAAGCATATAATTTTATACATGACTTTAAGGCTGAAACCACACTATAAGGTCGATCACGGTTCGTTCGCGGTCCGATCTCGGTGTGGTAAAATATTATTGTTAAGGACAGCCGTGCTTTTAGTGATAGCATTTTGACCGCGGGTGGGGGTCACAAATGAAAGACTGAGAACCGCGGCGGTCTATGCGGTACGACCACGAGTTGGTTTGCAGACCGTATGTGGCGCTCATGCGTGAAATATACAAAGTGTATGGCCACGCCTCCTCGAATGTAAAATATATGCAGCCTATATGTACAGGCGGATGCGCTATCTATAAATTGCAGCGGAATTGGTGCATCCGTCGTGAGTCAGTTCAGTTGCTCGATTTCTGTGGTTGAGTGAGGTCGTGCTCGCACGACTAAGCAAAACTACAGTTGTCTGGTTATTTTCTGCTCTTACAGTTCAATATCTCGGCGCTTGTTACCACCTGGCGTTACTTTGACGATTTATTCATTGGGAACGCAGAGCGTATAGTGTAACTTTTTAGTTTTTCTATAGTATTTCGTGTTACCTTCGGGTCGCTGGGCGGGCCGCGCACGCGCCTGCGAACCGTTAACGTCGCTAACGGCCGTTCCCGCCAATTCGTTCTTGTTAGTTCATTATTAACGAACTCTCGCGCAACATTCCATGCGTTATTAAAACTTGAATTCAGTGCAAAATTAGTGAGTGTTGACGTGTTATTTCGTGTCATAGTAAAATTAATTTAATTTAATGTCTTTCGCGATATAATAACCAATTTAACTGTTTTCCGCCACCTGTATGAAATTGTGTGCCGTTAGCTTTGAGAGCGCCGCCACCGCTTGTTTCCGGTGCGCATGGGCACGGTGGTGTGCCGTGTTCTGGCCAAGGTTCTCTCGCACAACTTATTTATTTATCTTATAAAGATATTGAGTATTTTGTCTGGATTTTGGTAAGTTCGTAATTTTAAACTAATAGTTAATTTATACTTCAAATTGATTTTTGACGAAATCCTTCCGATTCCCTACTAATTACTTTTTAAATAAGGAAAAGGATGGGAGTAGAAAGGAAAGGAAGGAAAAATAGGAAGGATAAGTCCAGTGACGCATTCAATACAATTATTGAAGCATTAAGTAAGATCGGATATAAATGTCCGAACAAAATATTCAAAAAATTAATTGGTAAAGAAACTCCTTCATCGAGTCGTTCCTTGAGTGAAGCAGAAAGTTTAGCAATCTAGTCGTGTGTCTAGTCACTCTTTCTCTCAGACTTCATCGGGAAAAGGCAAACGCAGTGCGAGCTCGCTCTCCGATGAGGAGACAACCAGTTTAGAAAACACAGTCGTAGGATCAGGATCAGGTAGCGAATCTGAGGATCTTGAGGGCCTCTTTACGTCGGTCAATGGAAAGAAAGTCGTTAAAAAAGAGAGGGTAGCCCGTTGCCAGAAGGACGAAGACATCAAATGGATACTAATCCATCTCCAAGTGTGACGACGACCACCGGGGTTCCGTCATCACACTTCAATGCTCCCAACACCGCGACCTAAGAGTCAATCGACATTAATACATTGTTGACTGACAGGTTAAATAAAATTTAGGCCGGGTCCAAGCCGAATGACCCCCTCCCCCCCAAATAAAACCCCTCTTCCAGTCTATCTGCTAAAAGGAGCCAATTTTATTAAATTTCTTGCAGACTGTGCACGTCTGCGCCTAAATAATTCTAAAGCCGTCCGGATCGCAGACGACAATATCAAAATTATATCGCCTGATGTTGGAACCTTTAGAAGATTCAATAAGTATTTTATTGAAAATAAGGTACGATTCCATACTTACGTTCTTAAAGAAAAGCGTAAACACAAAATAGTTATCCGGATTATCCCCGAAAACATACCTACTGACAACATGAAATCCGATTTAACTGTCTAAGGTTACCCCGTGCATGTTGTCTACGGAATTCACCGTAGGGATGAGACAGCTACAGGTCTGGTTCTTGTGGTTTTACTTACGGCCAAGGAGGTTAGGCTTATTACTCAAAATCTTTCGAAAGTCTGTTACCTTTCCGGCATACGCGGGAAGACCCCACACAACAAAAGAGGAGTTCCGGGGCAGTGTCACCGCTGCCAACGTTATGATCATATAACTGCAAACTGCTACGCGCAACTGAATTGCGTCAAATTTTTAGTCCCCCATTGGACTAGAAAGTGACCACTCACAAAGGAATCTGCCAAAAAACTGTGTGAACTGTGGTGAAGCGCACACAGTTAATTGCAACGGATGCCTGAAAGCACCCAAAGTAAAAATTAAATAGACAAACAGGACTGACAAAAACAGTGCACTAGTGCACCACCTCTACCAGCAAGAAACGCAACTCATTTCCCCGCTCTCGGAGGGAGAAAAGCCCCTATGGCTTCCGGTGACGGGTGCCCTCTTTTAACCTATGGTGGAGTAAATAGCCCCCGAGGGTCGAACCGGAGCCATTGCGGGAGGCCAGCCGTCAGAGTCCTCCTAGGCCGGTTCCCGCGCGTCCAGTAACGAATTCATCAGAATTCAGAATAGCGAGGACAAGCTCTACTTCCTCGTTAAGTACCATCACTTGATGGTTAGATGAGAATCAATATAAGTAGTAATGATTAACGCACTCGGGTGCTTTACCCCTCTTCAGCTAAACGCCTTGAAAATAAAAATTTAACTCTCCTTTCCTCTAATGCACGTGGACTTCAAAATAATATTTTAGAACTAAAACAGTGTACAAAGGAGTACGGGATCGATATAATACTGGCTCACAAAACATTTCTGAAACCTATCAGGCCTAAATCTTACGCTGTAGCAGGATATATACAGCTACGAACGCATAGGACTGACACTCCTCTAGGTGGTACCGCGATTTATAACAAACATTCTTTTCTCTGCTGTCCAATCGATTCACCCTATCTTTTTAATATAGAAGCGACGGAATGTAGACTTGCCATGACAGGGCACTGTACATTTGTCATAGTCTCAACCTACTTATGGCCCTCTAAATCGTTGCTCCAGAGCCACATTGAAGATTGCTCTAGGGGATTCCGTCATCCTCTTTGGTGATTTAAATAGCAAAATTAAAAACTGGGAATGTTCAATCTCCGGTACTAACGGTACAACATTAAATAAAATGGTCAAAAAAAATTATAATTCGATATCATCGCGCCCCTGATTCTGACACACTATTCATATGATTTAACATCTATACCCTCTACCTTAGATATAAGTATTTCAAAGGGCGTTACTTAATGTGCACTGCATCGAGCCGCTCCACTCTCTCGTTTCAACTCACCGTCCCGTTCTATTAAGAATGGGACCTTCCGCCGGTGGGTGTCCCAAACCCATGATTAAAATAACTGAATAGAAAAGAGTGCCGACTGCTCTTGAGAAAGTCGTCACTCCCGTATTAAATAACATCCCTGACATCATCGAAACGACTAACGAAATTGACACTGCTATAGGGGCTCTCACCAGCCACATCAGGATGGTGGTCGAGAGGTTTTCGCTGACGGTTTCGGCGTCTGTGGACCGCTGGAAGTTGCCTACGGACGCTCTTGAATTGTTGAGCGCCAAGAATATAGGCTCTGCGTCACGCGTACACATATCCTAGCAGAAAGAATAGGTCCAGAGCGCGGGCTCTCCAACGTAGTGTGAGAGCCCGCATGATGGAAGTCATAAATGAGGAATGAAGCAACGTTATAGAAGACATCACTCCTACACACCAAGTCTTTTGGAAATTAAACAAAGCCAGAAGGGTACCTACCCACTCCATCCTTAAAAAGACCCGATAGCTCCCTCGCGGTAGAAAATCATGAGAAAGCGGAATGCTTAACGGACAGCATAGACCTTCAATGTTCTTATGCCTTACCATCTCCTGATAGTCAACAGCACACTCGTCAAAAAGGAGGTTCGCCATAAAACCTCCCTCGAACCTCGAGATGATCTGTCCCCTGTTTCTCCTTACAAAATCCAAAAACTCGTTAATAATTTAAAAACCAAAAAAGCACCAGGACTTGACGGCATTAGTGACAAAGCTATCAAATGCTTTCCCTTAACGCTCCCTCCACTTATGGTCGCAATTTGTAATGCGTACCTTAAAAATTGTTACTTCCCTCTCGTCTGGAAAGAAACTGAGGTAATCGCCATCCCTAAGTCTGGTAAACCTCGTGACTTCCCAGCCAGCTATAGATCTATAAGCTTGCTGAGCGGTCTAGATAAAATTTATAAAAAAAACTCTTAAGACTCGCTTAAACCATTGTTTAACCATCTATTCGGCAACTTTATTATAAATGAACAGTTCGGCTTTTGGCCGAACCACTCTTGTCCCTACCAAGCCCTCTGCGTAGTTGAATACATCATGGAGGTTTTCAAAACCAAGAAAACAGCCGTAGCGGTCTTTTTCGACATCGCGATAGGGTATGGCACGCAGGCCTTATTTACAAGCTTTTTTTTTTCTTAGAAGTCCCAGTTCGTCTACTCATCATTACTTAACAGACAGATATTTCATGTTCAGATATGAAAATACACACTCTTCAAGAAAACTCATAAGAGCGGAAGTACCTCAAGGCTCCACCACTCTCTCCCCTTCTGTACTCTGCATACACTAATGACATACCGCAATCGTCAGCAGGCGTCTAGCTCGCGTTATTCGCCAACGACACCGCGCGGCCAAACTGAAAGAAGCATTTGCCCTCACTTCCAGAGGGCCATCGATGAGATGGTTCGATAGTTCCAAACCTGGAGGATTGGAGTGAACTCCGAAAAATCAATGGCCATCTCTTTTATATATAGAAAAGGTAGGAGCCCAGTTGTAGTCGCTCACGGTATCCCCTCCTTTCGCATTTACAACGCGTCCATTCCGTGGCTACACACCTATTGTTGGCGGTACAACGGCGGTAGGCCCGTGACGCGCGACGGATAGGGACGAGGCAGCACCATCATGTTATCACTTCGATACAAACCGTTTTCACGTGTACCCACCTTTTTGAATTATATAACCCGTTGAAATAAGTACATAAAATTTACAGTTCATACGCACTTTATCATTTATTACATATGTTTAGTATACCTACAGTATATAAATAGGAGCTAGACTCCAACACCTATAAATACTTAGGTATCACGCTTGATAGGAACCTTCATTTCCCAGATTATATCAAGCGTGTTAGAAAAACTGCAATTTTCTATAAAGCACGCGTCAATGGTACGCTAAGCAGCAATAGCAAACTCTCTTTACGCAACAAGCTGCTCTATACTTAATGTGCATAAGGACGATGATGGCACACGCATCCTCCGTTTTCGCTTACGCCGCCCCTTTTGCACTAAAGGAACTGCAGAATAAATTCTGCAAATCAGCTACCAATGCATATTGGATTGTTAAAGATTCAGTCCTTCACAGGGCCTTAGATCCATCCAGATTTCTTCCAAGAATAATAACTAAATATATGAAGGACGCATCCGAGTGATTCTTCTTTATCGCGGAATCTCATCCTAACCCACTTCTTTCCACAGCGGCCTCCTACGAGGCACCGCCTTCCAAACATTTCATCCGTAGGCTACGGAATATCATTACAGATCCGCCTGACGATTTCACAGCCAAGGTCGAAAGGCTCATAGAAATTAATAAACAAAATGTCAATTGAATTGTCATTAGATTCAGGTCCCCTTATTAATTAAGACCTAGTCATAGACGAGGTCAAAACCCTCAAGCTCCGGATTGCTCCTGCGTCTGGATGACAGAATGGGCCCAACCTGTGTTGGTGTCCCAGTGACTTTCTGTGCCGAGAGGACCCCCCCTTAAGGGATAATAGTTTGTAGTGTCGAATGTCCGAGGCGGTGGCTAAATGCAATTGTTTTATAAGAATCGCCTGTAGCCAAAAATCTGGAAATAAATACAATAATTACAATATTTTCTTTAACTTTGCAAAATTCGCATATTTTTCATAATGTATTATGATTTTATAAATTTTCAATTACTTCAAAATATTTCATTATAGAAGTAAAAACGCGATGGGAATCTCTACGAGCTCAATATAGAAAGTATCTTGCAAAATTGTAAACAAAAAGTGGCCAAGCCGCTAAGAAAACTACTAAATGGCGATACTGTGTACAAATGCAATTCCTCAATTATCATCTTACCGTTGATAAACCACGAATATCGTCGATGGCAGAGACGGACAACGAAAATAATGGCTACGTAAATAACCAGAGGATAGTTGTACAGTCGACTTCAATGAGACAGAGCAAATGATAACGAAGAAATTATATTCGCCAATGGTTGTAACCATTCAGTTCATCAATCAACAAGTTCCTCTACCAATGAATTGAACTAATGTCAATCCGGACGGCGCATCATCAACCCTGATGAATATTTTAGTAGCTAAAAAATCGGACCGTCCAGCGAATTCAGTCGATCAGTTTTTTTCTCATTAAAGGCTACAACTGTGAAAAAATTTTCTACACTTGAACAACATGTTGCAAAAACTCAAATATATTCTGTTTATTGCTTTAGCGTGGGTTAATTTTTTGTTTTGTCAAAAACTTAATTTTCTGATACAATTTTCTGTAGGTAATAAAAAGTAATACATGCCCATCTTCAGTATGCAAGCTCTTTGTGAAATTTCAAGCTCTCCGAGCTCAAAAACATAATGTTTATACACTTTCAGCTCTTAGAATTGAAACATCTACATTTATTTAAAAAGTCACTATATTTAATTTTCAACTAAGATATCCATTTTACGCATTATTTGATTTTGATCTGCTTTGCTGCATAATGAAAATTTAATTTTGGAGATTTCCAACAAGAAAATTAAAAAACGGAAAATCTACATAATGAAATCGGTTCAAGTTTTCGGAAATTTTAAGTTGAGTAAACTTCTTTCGAAAGTCGCAAATCGCGTTTCGATTGGTTATTCCGTTCAAAAGTTGTGATAGGTTTACACACGCACAAGCGCACAAACAAACGCACGTACTCACGCCAGCACGCACACCGCACTCACGCGCACGCGCTACTGGCGCACACGCACGCACTCCTTGAGATAGTAAGAGACAGGTACATCACTCGGGAAATGGTCAAAATATATTACTAGGACTGTAAAATGTCAAGATCTGGTGAAAACTTGTTTTTCGAATAATCGGACCAAACAGTAACGTCCCAATTGTCAAAATTTATTCAATTTTATTTTTAATTAATGTTAGTAGAAGACACAACGGTCGAGTTATTACATATATTTATGTTGTCTCCAATTTATGTTTGAATATTTCATGCATCTGTCACTTCTTTCATTTTATTAATTCTAAATCAGATTAATTTTTAAAAAAACATATTCAATCATTTTTATTTCTCGTACACTACTTTTCGTTCTGTCGTTTTTACGTACTTTTCGTTATTGCTAAAAGTGGCCACTTTCGTATACACGTGGCAAAATTGGAAAAATAAAATTGATTCTTTATTCTTATGTAGGTATTACATTCTAATTTACTCGTCACTGTGAGAACGTGACCCACCAAAATTTTATGCTGCGGCCGCTCGCATGACAAAGTCTAAATACATACTGCGAAAATTGAACTCTTATCACATCCGGCTTTTAGACGGACCTTGCACTGTCGGGCTATACTATATATTCAGATTCATGGCGAAATTTTTTCATGGAAAAAAAACTTAATTCCAAAAGAAATGTTGAACGTACAATACGGCAATTCTTTGCATCTAAGTTGAAGAAATGGTTTGGCAAGGTCTCAGAGAGCTTGCTGAACGTTGAGTTAAAACAATAGAATACCATCGTATTCTGTTGTACCATACGTATACCATCGTAATCCATTGATTATACTTTGATTATTAAGGTTTCCTTCTTGTATCATTGTTTAATAAACATAGTGAACATCAAAAACCGACATTATTTATGAGACACCTTAATATTTGATCAAATAGTAGAAGAAACATTTGCAACGGAGTAAGTGGGGCAGCGATATCACATTATCGGCAGGATAGTTACGTGGAACAGCGCGAAATGAGGTCGCGGCCGGTGCAGGGCTCCGCGCCGCCCGCGCCGGCGCCCGCGCCGGCCCGTCGAGTGCCCGATGCGCCGCTATTTATATCCGCTGAACCACATTCGCAACTCCCTGCCGCAGGACACGCACTTTCGGTGCGCGCGTACTCCTTGCTGTTGCACCTTATACGTACTCACGGTTAAAAATCACATCGGGTTTCGAATACATTGGATATATTCTACTAAATTTAAAGGAATCGCACATGTAAGTTCATTTCAAAAGTCTTCATAATTACGTCTTTATCTATATTTGCACGTAAATTATGAATTCGAACAGTCCAAGATACTAAAACATACTTAAAAAATGGAAAATATTCAGGTATTATATATGAAGCTGTATTATATGCATCATCTATACTTACATAATTTTTATACGTTATACAATACTTCATTCGGTTTGTTTGTATGAAGTTTTTAAAATTACGTCCTTTGATTTGAATTTATGCCAGCCTGACGGACATACAATAAAAGTCTTAATCTTAATTGTGAGAGCAAAGCGATTGCGAATGTTGCGAAAATAAGAACGAATATCATAGAGGCATTAATAACCCTTTTTAGGATTAGCAGCCAAATAGACTAAAAGGAACTCTTATAGTTTCGTCATGTCCGTCCGTCCGTAAGCCATAGACATTTTACTAAAAACTACAAGATCTATAGTGATGAAATTCAGAGTATAGTTATCTTGTGTAAGCCGATACTTAGTTTAGTAGTTAAATAACAAAAATAAATATTTCAAGGGGGGCACTCCACACTCCATACATGTAAAAAAAGCTGAATTTTTTTTTCAGCGAACATAACATATTGCACATATTTCAACAGTGGTTTTAAAAAAACTTTAAGGCTTCTAAACATTTTTTTTGTATAATTGAATATTTTTGTAAATAATCGCTCCAAAATTAGCATAAATTTTGTGCCCCCCCTCCCTTTACGTTTTAAACCATATGTCCAAAATATATGAAATGTTTCATAAAGGTAACGCCTAATAAATACATTCAACAAAAATTATTTTGATCATGTTATACCGTTTTTGAGTTATTGCCGAAAAATTGCGCATCTCAACAAAACGTTGTAAGTGCCATAAAAATACGTTCTCTTGCTGGTACATTTTATTTTACACTAGTTTAAAAATCATAGTCGACATACATACTTATTTCTCTAGTTGTAGGTGATTAAAGTCCTTATACCTACTTTGTGCAGGAAACGTGGAAAAAAGTGTAACTTTTTTTTTTTCATCTGTAGTGCGTTTCTTTGTAGTATAGTGGCTTCGGAACCCTACATTGAGTATAGTCCGACATGCTCTTGGCTGATTTTTTTTTAATTTTGTACCCTAAGATACAAAACAGCAATGTCATAGACACAAGTTCGTATGGACACAAATATACTTGAGTTATATTGCAATCGTTTTAAAAGCTTGTTTTTCGTCATTTCGTTCATTAAAATATTAATAATCAAAATTTTGGTATAAAATTGATTGTCGTTCGCCTCATGGCTAAAAAGTTTTTCAAACACATAGATGGTGGAAAGTTAAAAACCAAAAAACCTTTACTTTTTTTAACTTCTTTAAATTTCAGGATAAATATAAATACTTCTTCATTTAGCGTTTAAGCGAAATACCGAGCGAATATTTTTTTATTTAAAATCATCTATTTAATAACGAACAGTTATAACCGGATGACTGGATATTAGGATGTTAATAATAGCGTAAAACAATTATTAAAACTCCTACGATTCGATACCAATGACATTAAGTGGTTTAATACTCCCGTGATCGGCACGCTAATCTATAAGGTCGTGAATATTTTACTGCCGGATACGCCAAGATTTTAACGTGTGTAATTTACAAATTGGAACATAAACAATAAAGAAATCGGACGTTGCGCCATTGAGTCAGGTCACTGAGCACCCAACATCTTGACGTAATGACTGATGAATGTTTTATTGACCGTTGTTTGTTACCCACGCGCGGACCAACCAAATACATTGAGTTATCGTCGCTACACTCGACGCGTTCTACGGTCACATTCTGTAACTCAAGCCGTACACCTCACTTGAGATTTGTTGCTTTTGATGAATTTTCATTGGGGGGGGGGAATATAGTTATTAACTGCAAATGCCGGCTTTAGAAAGATTAGAAGGCTACAGATTTTTTTATTTTTAACAAATTTTGTTTTTTATTTTGGCACTGTGTACATAAAATTCTATTATATCTTTACATATTAGCCATAAATAATACTTTTTGCGATACATAGTATTAGTATTAATTGTATACAAGTATTAATTGAACACAATACACATTCCCAATAAAAAATCAGCAACTTGTCCACAAATAACTACATAATAGCTGATTTAAATATAACATACTTGTAACTTTATTTTTACTACAAGTCTTGTAGTAAAAATAAAGTTAAAGCAATACTCGTATTTACAATTTATATATTCATAACTTTTCCTATTATTTGCCACAGTCAACTTTAAAATAGCTTGATGACCTAAATTGTCAGTGTCATAAGTGCTATGATTTCCTGCTGAGAATATTTTAAATGCCGCCTTGAATTTTGTGCATATCTACTAGTATAAGAAACATTAATTTTCCTTATACCTTACCACAATATATGAACAACCCATCATTGTAGTTTGCGGCTTTGTTGGGTTCTAAGTGAAAAAGAACTTTTTTTACTAGTTCTTTGTATGAACATACAACTAGTAAAAAAAATTATAGGGTGGTACAATTAGTATTACAAAAAAAAATTACTCCTCTGCAGCAGTATGACAGACATTTGGAATCGTCAGAAAAGTATGTCATAGCGATTTTCGTGAATGGCTACTTGACGATGGTTAGCTGTGCAAAAATTAAACTAGTACAAATGGTTGAATTGTTTTTTTTAGTTAATGTGTTCTCGTTGGTATGGCGGGCTGTAAGTTACATCGGAGAAGTATGGCATTACGCTACCACCTACTTCTTTTTTCATCGACTACCGGAAAAAACAATATTTTTTGTGGAACAAATCTTTCGACACTCGTAATTTAGCCGACACGTTCGATTAACGCTAACGCGGTCGGGCCGCCGGTACCAGCGCTATGACAATCATTTTCCTTTTCGTCATTAGGTAAATCAGATCCCTGAAGAGTCGCCGTTCTGGTACAAATTATCTGGAATTTTGTGTCACCACGTCCCGGTCTATAAGTCTTAACTACATTACTCTGCGAAGATGTTATTTTTTTTTATATACGTGGAATCGGCTTCACTGTCGACTTAACTAAATCGATTCTAAATACGGACGGAGCCGCGATGCTATGCTACAAATATGCGTCTTCGCCTGCGTGGACTCTTATTCCAATTATTGCGTTAGTGTGGTTTTCAGTATTGCTTTTTTTTCTCACATTCTACAATAAAATGTAACAGATGCCCATCTTTAGGATGCAAGACATTTGGTAACTCTGGTAAATTTCATCAAATTGGTCAGTGACTTAGTCACGGAAATAAAACAAACATATAGACACTTCTTATTCTATTGAGCTTTTGCCCACAGCTTCACGCTCTTAAACAGGTTTGTAGTAGTAGTAGTAGTAGTAGTAGTAGTTATCGCGGCTTCCGCGATCGGTCCCACACCACCTGTGGTGTGCCTCCAGTCACACCCTCTCTCCTGATTTGTTCCAGTCTCGTTGCGTTCTTAAATAAAGTGAACAATACCGTTTTTTTAATAATACTTCCAGAAATCAAATCGTTCAACTAAATTAATAAGAGAATAAAATTTACATCGATCGAATTATAATGTATTTTAGTGATTTTCATTGAACCATAAAAATAATGTAGGCTACATTCTTTTCTTTGGATTGAGTTATCTCTTTGCCAAATTTCATTGATAGTCAAATTATGAGGTTGCTCATTAATCTCATAGAACACAAATAAGCCTAATTTATCATAGAATAAAAATAATTTGTGTCAATTAAAAAAAAAAATAGTCAGACTATGTATAAGGGTTCTTAGTAATTCTCATGAAACCCCAAAAATATATGTCCTATATATTTCACTGGATTCCAGCTATTTTCATATTATATTTTATTGGAATCGCTCAAACTATAAGGATTCTTAATAATTCTCACAGAATTCTAATAAATGTATCGTATATCTGTTCACTAGCTTTCACCTATCTTCATGTTAAATTTTATTGTAATCAGTTTCAGTATAAGGGTTCTTATTGATTTCTAGGAACTGAAAAAAGTACGAAATCCTGGATCGAAATACGGTAAATAACTTTCGCTCACGGCTTTACCGTATGGGCATATAATGTATTTCTACATCATTTATGTGGTGACATTGTATCCATCCTGAACCCGATTTCGTCTTCATCTATACACTAATTTCGGTTCTGATTCCATATCGATCCCGGTCTACCTTTAATTAAATTCCGACGACTTATTCCATTTTTTAGGATTCTTCAATTTTCAGGCAGAAACCGTAGTTATTTTGGGGATAAAAGTACCCTAAACATAGCAAAGTAAACTCCTCTACTTTCCATTGAAATCCGAATTTTGATTGGTTCAGCTATTAGAAAGATACCCCGGACAAACAAACACATAGAAAAGGGTTATTTTCTTTTATACAAACCTTGCGCTAGCGATTACGAACACAAGCAAAAAGGAATTAGACAAATCGGTCCAAGCGTTTTTTTAGTTTTAGCAAGAATAATTAAATGAATAAATGAATATAATATATATATTGCACAATCATAGAATAGTGATTAATAACTCACTATTTACGTTAAGAGGAAGAGAGGAAGAAATAGAGGAAGCGGCGAACATATTATTTGCAGTGAGTTATTATTATATTTGTTATAATAGTACTTGTACCATTGTCAACGTAGAAGCTAAATATACACACTGTGTTTTGATTATCTTTATAGTATCGTTTCATTATCGCTTATTTGCAACCTATAACGGAGCATAGCAACGGCGGAGTCGTGTTTTGCAACATAGTTGCAATTAACGATGCGTTCTTAATCAGTAGTCAATAGCAAAACAACTAAACAAGGCTCCGGTATCTAGCCTTGTCTCGCTCCAGATCGTCGCCATCAATCATTCACGTGCCGCATTCTGGGCCGTAAATAGACTTGTTTTGCCCTTATTCAAAGGCGAATCGGGGCACAGCCCCAGACGGTCGCGTGTTGACCCGGTAACGTTTATGAGACTAAATTTACGTAATGTATACATCTCACATGCATTGTCATTTCGCATTATTAGCGTTTGTCTATAAAAACATATCATAAAGCTGTCGGAAATGCATCATATCATGAAAACGTACTACAAATGAAAAAAAAACACGACGTTCAAGATGTACGATGTAAATATGGACGATACACATATCACCCTAGCAATGATTTATTAATTACTAGGTTTCGCTCAGCCTCGTCCGCGTGGACAAAGTATCACTTTCTTCATCTTCTATATCGACTGATGATGCCATGAGCACCGTGATCTCGTTTCGGCCTTGCTCTCCTCTTGATTTAGATACTGATTGCGGGCTCGCTCTCGATGTCAGGTTCACTTTTAATTCAATTCCAACCAAATTATCCCATTTCGAAAGCTTTTTTGATTTTCATATAAAAACTAAATATTTCTGGGATAATATTTACCCCAACCCCAGTAATTTAGCCCAGTAAGCTCCTCTATCTTCCAGTGAAAGTTGTATCGTGATCTGTTCAACCCTTCCGAAAGTACCCCGGAGAAACAAACAAAGAGATAAAAAGGGTTATTTTTTTTCATACAAACCTTGTCCTGACAATAACTGACACAACAAAAAAGAATTATATAATTTGAGGCAGTCATTCGGAAGCGATATGCGGACACACATTTTGACGATTCGTGAAGCTCGACAGAAACAAAAGTCTGTACAGCCACACCGCAAGTGTCCGTACTCCTAGGCGACTGTGAAGGAAATCCGAAGTGCGGGCTTACGCGGCAGTGCTGAAGTCGCTATTACAGATTTTGTTATGAAAGTTGAAACTAAAAAGAATATCGAATCACTTCCATGGATATTGATATTTTAAACATATTATGAAGTCCTAGAACGTAATACAGTTGTTTTTATATAATAACAGTGTATGAAAGCAGATTAAGCAGTTTTTATTCATAAAAATGACGTCTCGTTAAGGTTTCGAAGACAATCTACAAAATTCCAAATTTTAGCTTCTAATAATCTCTAGAATTAAATGCTAGTAGCATCTGCGACTTTGAAAAATATTTATATAAATTATTTCACACATAAAACGCATCAACAATATATTATTATGTAGTAAAAAAAAAAACCCAAAAACAGCTAACAAACTCTTGACGGTCATTAATTCCAATCTTTTTGCCTCATAATAATATGATTAATTGTTGGGCCTCATTATTTAAATGAGTTCACCAAACAAGGTATTTTTCTATCAAATTTGACTCAAAAACCTACAATGGAATCTTTGATTCCAAAAAATGCAATATGTACCATATTGCATTTTTTGTATGTACAATATTGCATTTTTTAATACATCACAATATCGATTTTAAAAATCGATAAGAGACAACGTTTGATCTTCTAATGGGCTACAATGTTGGAGTTTGGTTAATCTCAAGTACCTTTTGATAGGTTATAATTAATATTATTCAATGTTTTTGTTACTTGATTAGCATAGTAAATCCTATTTTATATGTTTCATTTTTGATAGAGAAAAACAAGTGGTCGTTTTCCCTAATGTTTTTTCTGTATTACCTACTCCATGAGCACTTCAATTGATATATTTGACCTTCCCGGTAAATTATACAAAAACAATTTTTATTACGAACAATAATAGCTACAATATTAGTCAATTTAAATTTTGTATTAAAGTACGGTGATGGAAAGCAACATATGAAATTCGCTCCAAATTTTTCACGTTATATATTTAGGAATTATAGTTGAATGCATTAAAACGAATTGAAAATTTTATGTCATGACTGAGGAATAAAAATTGGAATATCCTCATACGTTTGTTGCTATGATTTTGTAGAGATATTCGAAGGTGTTCTACTCTATGGGCTATAAGTTGGGATTTTTTGTTTGTCTTTGAATTCATTTTCATTTCTAGATTATGAATTATATTTTAGGATTAGGATAAAGATTTGGGATTGAAGGGGTGGACGGATTATCATACTGGCATCGATCATTGAATGGTCACAAGCTTTAAATGTTCTAAATCGACTTAGAATCCATAATGAGGCCATTCAAACAGTTTAATAGATCGCTTTATTAGAGCCCTCACGGCGTGCGCTGGCGCCGGCGGACACCGCCGCATGCCGCATCGAAGTGACAGCTTTCAGATTTATCTCTTTCAATTAATTACTAGATGCTGGCAGCACCGATAATGTAGACGTTTGATGTGTAAACAACGTTAGATCTGCCTGCCCTGAATTTTATTAGGGGTCGTTCCGAGCATCGGTATATCGAATTGGGTTAACAAACAACGATCGTCGTGTCATTCAAAAATACAAGGAAACTATAAGCGAATCATAGTTATTTTTGTCACTTGTATAAGATGGTTACCTTATATGTATTCATCTTTTATTTTTTATCATATATAATGAATATCTTACGCAAATTTAATTAATGATATCCTGGATATAAACCAGTATAGTTTTCATATTACGTGTATAGTTGTAAATATACCTACTCCTAGTTCTGAATTTAGTTCTAAATGTTCTGCCTATTTACGTTCAATTTTTAATAGATGCATATATCAACAAATACACAGTTAAGCAAATAGACAAAGAAAATTTGTAAAAAACCATTATTTCAGCTTCTCTAAATAAAATAGATAACATATCGTTCAATCTCTTTGGGGTTCTGTACCTCAAACGGGAAAACAGGGAAAAGTCATAAGTTGAAGCCATTGAAATTTATTGTAAAAAATCCTAAATTTTATTGTCCGTAGGAGATGGAAAAACTCAAGCTTCTATATCAACAAAACTAAAAAATACAGCAAATCTTTTGTATATGTTGATACTCGTAATAACTGAATTAAGGCATTGGGTTAACTCAATTACCCTAGAATAATATTTTTTTATAAAAATAAAGGTCTTACAGCACGAGTAAAGAGAATAACCCGAAAATCGTTAATTTATAATCATACCACATATAATATACATATTCAAGTATAGGAAATATTTTTAACTTTCTGCTGTGACAATTAAAGATCTTAAAAAATTCTGAACGTTATAAAAAGTTGTCTTGAAACATTTTTTGAAAAAAACTCTATCCCGAAATTTTTGAGACAGATATATTACTAGTATCGCTATCGAAAACAGGCAAAAACCATAATATTCTGATTGAATAATAAAATTTGTTATTTTTATGTATGACAAGTCGGATATATCTGAATAAAATCAACAGAGTTGATAATATATATAATATATAAAAAAAGAAAAATCTATTTCGAACATCTTAATCATCATTGTTTTACATTGTCGGTTACAGATATTCTTGTAGCTCAAAGTCTATAAAAATATAAGTCTGAGTATCTTTAGTCTCAGGACATTTCTTAAAGAAAATTAAATATCCTAAAAGAATATACACCATTCTTCCCACATACTAATAGCTTAAACTGTAAAATATAGAAAATAAGCATTTTATTCGAATAAATGACTTTTAAAGCTGTTACCACTGAACTAACGCGAGCTACTACAAAATTTGCCACTACTAAATTTGAAAAACGTGGAATCCTCCATATATTCCAACAAACAGGAAATGGATATCGTGATAGGTAGCTGAGTAGTAGTAGAAAGTAAAAAAAATACATGCGATAGGTATTTAAATAGAAACGTCAAACACTTAATATCCGCATTAAAAGTTCATACTTGGTAAGAATTTTTTAAATCACCTAAAAAAAGAACATTCGATACAAATGAATCACCTAACGAATACACAATCGAGTTATGAGCGCTCAAATATATATATATATATATATATATATATATATATATATATATATATATATATATATATATAAAGCTAAATACGGATATATATCAACAGGAAATATATTTGCCAGTTAGTGGTCAGAAAACTATGTTTTATATATTTAAAAGTTTACGTGGTCAGTACTAAAATGTCTACGTGATATACACGCTATATATTTATGTGACAAAACGTTTATCGTCTATTTAATTGGCCGTTTGAATTTAAGGAAAGTTGTTTTACAGCTGACAAATGTGGTAAACGATGGAATCATTGCTTGCTCTGTCAGGCACAAACGGCATGATTCTTGGACTCTCACAAAAGAAAATGTTTACACGCCGATGGCCACGAATTGTCGCAACATCACCAAGAGACCGAATAAAATGAATTTTACAAAATAAAATAAAATTAAATATTTTAAATAACCCCCGTCATAAAAAAAAATGAAAAGTAAAAAAATTAATTTCTTTCTTAGCCCTTTAACTTTGAGCGCCGCCAGGTCAAGAGATCACTATGTGAAGAATTATAATCAATCTTCTTTTTATTTGTCTTCTTTAATTATTTTATTAACTTAACGGCCCCCCGACGTGGCGACGCTCATCATTCTTATATTAATAGTTACTTTTAATGAAGTTAAAAGGCCAAGAGAGCAATTTTATTTTCTTACTTTTTATATTTTTTTTTGTGCCGGGGTTTACTTAAAAATTTTAATTTTGTTTCATTCTTTTTAAATTAGTTGCGGACATTAATTCTAATAGTTAACTAGACAACTAGTAATAGTAATAACCGTCTGTGGATCGGATCTGTGAAAGTTACTAAGACCCTTTTGTCAAGTAAGAAATGATGATGATCATCAAATACCGAGCACATCTTCATAAATTATAGCTAAGAACCATCTGGATTACGTCAGCTTTAAAAAAAATCGCATCAGTCGGTCCATTCATTTATGAACTACCAACCATAGACAGATACATAGATACACAGACGGACACTTCAAACTTATAAAAATGTTCTTATTGTATCATGGGTTAAAAATTAGAACCTATTATTATAAATATTTGTTTGACAGTTTCGGTACCAGTTAAAGATGTACATGAAAAAGTTATGTCTCAGCTTGTATAATTTGACATCCTTTTCTCTTACTTGAAATATCGAATTTTATATTCATGTTTATAAAATTTAGGATTAGATATTGGAGTTTGGTCATCCATAATCACTTTTGTGTGCATCGCTTTCGCTAGGATATATTTATTGGTTATATTACAGGTTGTTATTTATTGGTGTTCGGAATATTTTTGACGGGCACCAAATCCAAAACTCCATTTTAATAAGTTTTTGAAGGGGTTTTCATACAAACAAGTGAAAATCCAAAAGCAACATTGTTTTAGCCGCTGTTATAATATCATTAAAATGTTACGTGTACTTATTTTCAAACATAATGCAAGCACGAATCATTTGCAGGTGATTTTTGTTAATCGAATACCACTTATATGGTATAAGTGGTATTCGATTAACATCGGCATCGGTGGTAACTATATTTATCTGAGACAATAACTATAAATATAACCAGAATATACATGATTTAAATTGTGATTAAACGATGAGGAATATAACGTCGTCCGGACGTCATATAAGACACATTTCGTTATTTCTTGGCTTATGTCAGTTTTTATATCATTTCATCGTTGTATCTAGTCGACTCACATATGTCGTCAACAAAAAATCGTATAGTAAGTCGGTGATAACTAGCTGATAGTTTACAAAAAATGTGTGTTTTAAAGTGCACATAAAAATGTTTCATTCATGAGGAAGGAGTTTTTCAAAATATGGTCTTTTCCGCATATTCTAGACACTGGATATTTAGAATTTCCATTATTACATTTCCACCGTTCCTGGCGAACAAATAGCTCGTTGTGAAAGTTCGAGCCAATGAATCAAAAATACTTGTAAATTTAATACATGCAGAATATGCGAAGAATTTTGTACCGGAATGGAAGTTTACAAATAATTTTTATCTCCACTTCCGTTCAATTCTTTGACGTAGTAGATAACAACCGACAATAACTGTTAACGTTAATAATATTTATCAATCTACATTAAATAATCTCTTTGTTCCTTGTTCGATTCTTTTACGATAATATAACAAAGAAAACATAATCTGTATAAAAACATTTTAACAGGATTCAGTTTCTGATTTTGTGATTTCGTCGGAGTGCAAAATTATTTTTAGTAGAACATTGTAGACTAACTTTCGGCAATAATTTTAAAATATCAGTTTATGGGCTAAACTGAGGGGAAAAAAAATTATCACAAATGAAGGTTGCAACATTTTACATACATAATGCGCGACGGACCGGGCGCACGCGTATGGAACGCGTAACGGCTCGTTTTTGGTTTTGCTGATCACTTGAATATTTCGCACGAACGGCGCCAACTTAGATCGTCGAAATAATACACTGAAATGAACACTAGGCATCTATGGAGGTGCAGAACTTCACTTCCGATATACCGACACATATGCTATGTACTATAGTAGACTAGGTGCGATACTGAGCAGGTGCAGGAGTGCAGGCTGAATCAGTTTTTTTTTTCTTTCTTTTTTTTAACCCGCGCGCCCATGCGCGCGGATTGTAAGGGCTGAAACCTACTAAAAACGTCCCTCTAACGATAAAAATGTTGGATCGGCTATGCTGTTAGCTACATTCTATTCAGCTTCACCGTACGCGGCCGGACAACACACAGGGGTGCTTGACTTGGCCTATGGGAGTTTCTTTGAGGAAATCTCCTCGGCATAGGAAGTTCATAGGATACTAACAAGGGTTGGGCCCAGTTTTTTTGACCAGGCGCGGGAGCGTCCCGGTATCTAAGGGGATATAATCTATTTAGCTAGATTTAAATACGTGGATGGGCCTATAAAAACTACATTTATTGACTAAATATTAAGTTTGTTTGTTAATTTCGATGAGTCTTTCGACCTCGGCTGTGAGGGCGTCGGGCGGATCTGTGAGGGAATTCCGTGGCCTACGGATTAGGTGATAAGAGGGCGGCGCCTTATAGGCGACCGCTGCCGAGAGAAGCGGATTGGGATGTATTTCGGCTATTGAGAAGACACGCTCGGATGCGTCCTTCATGTATTTTGAAATGGTTGGGTGTTCTAAGTCCCTGTGGAAGATTGAATTTTTAACACAGCAATGGGCGTTTGTGGCTGCTCTACAAAATTTACTCTGCAGAACTTGAAGCTTGTGTAGTGTAGAAGGAGCGGCGTGAGCAAAGATAAGAGATGCGTATGTCAGCACCGTCCTTATACACATTAAGTATTGAGTACGCTGATTGAGTAAAGAGAGTTTGCTTTTTCTACCTAACATGCCGTTGAGGCGTGCTTGATGGAAGATTGCTTTTTATCTAACACGCTTTATATGCTCCCTGAAGTGGAGGTTCATATCGAGCGTGACACCTGAGTATTTTTAGGAGTATTGCCACAGAATAGGTGCATTGTAAATGTGAAGGGAGGGAGTACCTAGAGGAACTAGAGTATGCTTTTGCCTTTACTTCTTTTGAAATAGATGGCAACTGAATTTTCTGGATTCACCTCAATCCTCCAGATAAGGAACCATCGAGCCAGCTCATCAATAGCCTTCTAGAGGTGAGGACTTATACTTTTGGCCGTTTTGCCACGCATGTACATTGCATCGTCTGCAATCGTCGTTATAGTATCGTCTGCAAATAATGCTAGTTGGACACCTGATGCCAGTCGCGGTAAGTCATTAATGTACGCGAAGTACAGAAGGGGGGAGAGCGTGAAGCCTTAAGGTCCTCCCGCTCATAGAGGTCTTCTCGAAGAGTGGATGTTTTCATGTTTGAACATAAAATGTCTGTTGGTGATGTATTGTGTATTATGAGAATTAGACGATATGGAACTTGTAGAAGGTGAAGTTTATAGATAAGGCCTGCGTGCCATACTTTATAAAAGGCTTGGCAACATCGAAAAAGACCGCTACGGTCTTATTCTTGGTCTTGAAACCCTCCGTGATATATTCGACTAAGCGGAGGGCTTTCTGGGGGCACGAGTGATTTGGACAAAACCCGAATTGCTTGTCAATAATGAGGTCTTTACCAAATAGATGCTCGCTTAAGCGAGCTTTAAGATTTTTCTCGTACAATTTGCCTAGACCGCTCAAGAGGCTGATATGTCTATAACTAGCTGAGAGGTCACAGAGTTTCGCAGGTTTAAGTATGCCGATTACCTCGGCTTCCTTCCAGACGGGAGGAAAATAGCAGTTTTTTTAGGCACGCATTGAAGATTGTGAACCAGTAGAGAAAGAAAGGGTATGGGAAAGCATTTAATAGCTTTGTTACCAATGCCATCTAGGCCCGATGTCTTTTTGGCTTTTAAGTTCTTGACGAATTTTTGGATTTCATTAAGAGAGACAGAAGGTAGATCGTCATATGGTTCGGAGGAGGTTATGTGATGAACCTCCTCCTCCATGTTTTGAATGTGTTGTTGGTCATGTGGTGATGTGGTGTGAGAACATTGGAGCTGGATGCTGTCCGCTATACATTCCGCCTTTTCTTTATCATCGATCGCGAGGGAACTATCGGGTTTTATTAAGGGTGGAGTGTGGAGGTACCCTTCTGATTTGAGAGCCTTGGTAATTTTTCAGAAGACTTGATGTGAGGGAGTAATGTTTTCCATGAGGTTACTCCATTCCTCATTTTTGACTTCCGTTATACAGGCTCTCACACGTCGTTGGAGAACCCGCGCTTTGGACCTATTTTCTAGTATTATTAGAATTATTTTCTAGTAGGATATGCGTACGAATGCAGCATGCGGCTGCATTCTTATACTATTTTGTGCTACTCTCGGATTCGTCCTTCAGAGAGTGACCAATTATATAGGTCGAATTTAGTCCAATTAAATCGAAGCAGCCCGGATCTCAAAATCTGTCCACGATCGGAAGTCGTACCGTCGAGACAGCGAAGCTATTTTTTGATATCGATCACAGACCGTACCGTATCCGACGTCGCTACCTAGCGCCTGTGAACGACTACAATCAGCGGTCGACGGCTCTACCGTCGTAAGGGCCGCCGATGTCTATATCACGTGATCGGCCCTCTGAAGTATTACGAAGATACTAAAGGGCATACGTGTTCGATGCATTTCGAAAGTAAAACTCATACAAACTCATATCTTCATTTACAAAATAAATCTATATGTACAAAACTATATAAAAAATGTACAATGCACTACAAATTATACCAAAAAGCTATGTTTTCCTATTTACGAATCACATGTTCGTAATTCATCTATACGAACTATATGGACTAAAATGAGATAATGTATATATTCACGCCGTGTGTACGTCGGTGTGTGCAGGAACGTTTTCGTCGCGAACATAATGTACAATCTATATTTTCGAACGTTTCATTTATATATCACGCCTACTTCTAAGTATTATTCAATTCTCAACTCATCTCCTGCATTCATCTGCAAAACTTTTCTGTACGCCAAGATTGCAGTTTGTTGCTGGTCAACTAAAAAATAATTTTCGGCACGGGTTAAATAACTATAATAGAGACATAAATCTCAACTAAGTACATTACTTAAGAAGAATATAATAATACATAATTGCATGTGGAAGTGCATGATTTCGAAATTATTGGCACAAAAAGACACATTATGTGCAATGAAGTTATAAAAGAAATGACGAAGAAATCCATCAAAACAGACACAAAACATCCAAATTCTCTATTAACCTCAGTTGTCTCTTACGAGGCACCCCCTTCCGACTATCTCGTTAATATGTCACCTTATTAATAGACATAGACATGTCTGAACCGCCTAGCGCCTTCATCGCTGAAGTTGAAAGGCTTATAAAAATATGTCTGAGGATTTCATGGCCTAGGAGTAGGGATTCTCCTCATTATTACGACCTTCGATGGTCAACACTCCGATGCGCTTCACGCGCCTCGCGGCGTTCCCCACGATACGGCCCAACCCTCGCTGAAGCCCTCAAATGACCTCGTATGCCGAGGTGCCTGCTCATAAGGTACCTTATAAGCAGTCATCTCGTAGACAAAGTATTATGACTGACTGCCAACGGCATCTCCATGGCGCTCAAGCCGCGTCAGATAAGGCTTGTAAATGCCTCAGGAGAACCGGCAAGGTCGTGTAATTCTTCGAGAGATTCTTAGCCCGTGCCAGTCGGACACACCTCGTATGCCCGGATACACGGACAACTCTTAATGGGTTTTTAAGCTTCTCCCCCCTCTGTAATAATTAGAATAGAGCGATAAACCCCAGCTTAGTAGATTACTTTAGAAAATGGAATTAAATGTAGTGAAAGTCAATTTCGAAACTATTAATGCAAAAATTTAAAAATGTCGAGTAGGTCTTTGTACACATTATTGAGAAATTTGGTAAAACCAAATGTGCATGCTTTAAGCACTCGAGACATATGTACGTTATTTAAATTAGAGGTTAATGATAATATATGAGCTTTTCACCAAAAATCCTTTTTTGAAGTTCTTAAAAACTTTCCCGAAGTCACTAATTAAAATTATTATACAATAATTGTTGATAATATAAACGTATTACTAATTACATTAAAAATAACTTAATTAAAACGTTTGAAAGTAATTAAAAATAAATAAAAAAAAACAAATTTTAGGACAGATTTGAACCCGGGCACCCTGCGCGCGCGTCTTAAAGCTAAACAGTTGAACTAAATCGTACAGCTGATCCTCGGGCAAAAGTACTTGTTTTATTTTTGATATTACTGCCGCCACCTGTTGGCAATTACAAAAACGTAAAACATTCATTTTAATCTCCATTTCAGATATTTAAGCTAAATGACAGATCAAAATAAATATAGTTTAAAAAAACTAAAAAACACGCTTTTATAGTGAAATAAACTAAAAAGTAGAAAATAATTTGAATATAGAAATCAATTAATGAACCAACAATAAATATTATTATTGTGAAAAGTGTGGGGCGCTTTTCAAGAACGGACAAACATGTAGCACCCACGCTTTTTCACAATAATAATATTTATTGTTGGTTCATTAATATTCTATATTCAAATTATTTTCTACTTTTATTCACTATAAAGCGTGTTTTTACACATAGCGTTCGATAATAAAATTTGAGGTGTCAAATTTCAAAATGAGATTGAAGCAGGTAGTATAGAGAATCTCCAACAGAGGGCGTTTGGAGTCAGCAGCCGCCAAAGGAGAGTTACAAACATACATACATACATACAAACATACAGGTGAAGTTAATATAAAGCGTGTAATATGAATAATTGCGAGCTAAAAATTCAATTACAGGTAATCGGTACTATATCAAGCTATGATTTTCAATACAGTCATTCCCAATCGCTTAGAGATGAGATTGAAAAGAAATTAAGTTTAAAAGTTAAATAGTTTTTTAGTTATCGTGATTACACGGAATTTTTTGGCGACAGTAGAAGCATACCTACGCTCGCGCGTAAGCATGCAAAAGGTGTATTAAATATAATGTTACAAGGTATAAATAAAAAAGTAAAGCATTGCCATAGCTGTCAACAATCCGGCGTATAAAGGATATATGTATTTACATGAAGACAAATGTCAATGTGCAGTTTATTGCTGTGATAACTCCTTCTAATGTAACGAGAGCGCAATCTAAATTGTAAATTTTATAGCAAATATGACAAATGGTGGTGATAAATTAAATAAAAATGCCAGACATGTCAACAAACTGATGTAGTTAATTGAACCAAACCTTTTTGTGTGACCGTGAACATAATTCATAATTTGTTTACTCGTTATACACTTTCGTCTTCACATTTGTCTATTATAATGTGTCACACTGTATTTGGCAATAGACAATTATTGTGGAAGATGGTAAAGAGAGGATGTTAGAAATAAACTTTTTCTTGATTTTCATTTACATATATTTCGGATCTCTGGTCAGAGGGCAGCTCATTGACAACGCTTCTGGTACAGGTATATCAACCATTATATCGCATTGAAAGTTTCTATCCAGGTACTTCGCTAAGACAAAAAAAAATATTGATGCATGCATGTCTGCACTTGAAATTGCTGTTGATAATTTATAAACAAGGTACGACGACGCGTCAGTCCTGAGTTATGTTCTGATTAAAAGCAATTAACGTTTGTACTTAGAGTTCATGTTAACTGTCTTCGTGTAGTAAATAAACAATATTGTTCGATTTATTATCGACGGTAATTATAATAAACGGACCTGCGCCTTTTGTATTTGTTTTGTGCGGTTATGCAGCGTAAACATCTGTCAGATGCAACAGACAACAGCGGCCACGAATGAATATAAATTTTCGCATATAAATAGATTCATTTTCGATAGTGTCATAATTATTAAACCATCATTATACTATGTTAAAAAGATCACATTAAATTTAAACGTTAATTTTTTTATTGCATCTTCAATTCAAAAGTTAGAAAAGTCATCTTAAATCTTTAACTGTTATCATTGCCAAAAGTTTTCTATAATGAATGACCAACGAGGAAACTCCCGAATGAATCATATCCATTTGTAACATGTTATTTATTTCGCCTATTTCAAATTCCAGGAATTATTCAGATTATGTAGAAAAGCGGAAACATATATTATAGATTAAGTTCATAGGAACAAGTCGATACATACATAGTAAGGGGGTGGATTATGAAGTAGTCACATTTAATATTTCGTCAAAGTAATGTCCGAGATGAAGCAAGAGCCTAAAATTTTTTTCCAGTATGTATTTTGGTTTACTTGTCTCATTTGAATGGGTTCAATAAATCTGCGATGACTACTTGAGTTGTCACTGCAATGCGGTTTCGCGGTCCTATACTGTTAGGAGTGCTAGTGGACTATACTGATACTTACGCGAAAGTATATTTTTATGTTCGAGATTAAAATATAAGCTTTGTTGTATCGAACAAATCCCAATAAACGTAAGCAATCTTTTTATTTGTTACTTCAAACTATTGACAGCCTCGTATAAACAGGTAATTATATATTTGAATATACAAGCTACACTGCTGCTACCCTTCAGTTTACACGCCCAATTTCATTATTTTACATAGCTCAAGCACTTCTCTCGTAATAGATTGTTCGCCTAACTCTTAAAGAATCTGCCAGTTAAAATAAGGACAGTATAGGGCTTAAACTTCTAACAATTGGTAGGAATTGTCACGTGGTCACGAAACGTTAAAAACACTACCAGAAAGCATCACCACAACGCTTTCGAAAAGTCGCAATAATACACTTCGTATCACAATCCAAAGAATTACTCTAAAAGTCATTATATGCACATAGAAGACCTTATCTACATCCTGCACATCAAAGCCCGAATGTAGCGGTGAAATACCCTTCCAACAAAACTGACAAATGACAATATGAACTGCACGATATTCTTCCACATGACCAACAACGTGGAGTCCTGGAATCGAATCGTAGAATCTCTCTACTGCAACTATTAAACAATTATATCAATAAATCTACAGTACATTCCGATAGACAGAGCGCAATCACCCTTGGACCTCACACTTTCGCCACCAGTCGATAAGTCCGTTGGCTTTCAAAAAGTTTTCAGATTTTTCCCCACAACACTGGAAATTGATAGAATTTGAGTAACCAGTAGTAATGTAAGTTACTCGTCCTATTTCTTCGCGAATCTCCAGTCCAGCGAAGCTCCTCCTTTTTGAAGTGGATTAATCATTTTTATCAATCTACTTTCAACCTCTAATTTATAATATTTCCAGTGACTAATTAAATTATTCTTATTGTTTATAATACCTATACGTGTATTAATTACATAATTCACACACAATAAATCAATTCGCCGTACTTGTACTGTTATCGCTATAGAGTTCCGATGTGTTCTATAGTAACCTATAGGATTGATATATCTATTTCAATTCGATCGACACATTCTTGCTGTTTCTTCAAGGAATTACGTTGTACGCCTTCATACCCTAACTTCACTCCCGTTTAGCTCGTCCTTTACCATAATTAGGTGCTTACCTTCTTTCAAAACGGTTACAAACTTAATACAATACCTAAATCGCTTTAGATTTCTAATTTGATTTTTAGGAGTTTCCTGTGGTATCTACGAAGTTCAAAGTGAATTTAAA
The DNA here is from genome assembly GCA_005406025.1 of Eumeta japonica. Lineage (NCBI taxonomy): Eukaryota > Metazoa > Arthropoda > Insecta > Lepidoptera > Psychidae > Eumeta > Eumeta japonica. The sequence goes on from BGZK01001260.1 coordinate 104,479, forward strand.
CGAAAAAGTTCTGCGAAAAACAGATATGTTGTTACAGAATTATTGAGAATCTCCACCTGCTTTAAAGTCGATTAAAAAGCACTATTTTTTTTTTCAATAGGCCCACATTATAGCAAAAATCTCTTACATAAATTATTTAACTAAATAACTAAATATCGTGAATAATAAAAAAATCAAGTATCATCAGTAGTGGTCCTACCAGGCATAAATAAAATCCGTAATGAAAGGACAATTTCTTATACCAAGTAGTCGTTTTACAACTCTCGTTTGCGACGGAAATTATAATTCAGGATAAGAGATCACGATGAGATAATCAATACGACGACGTAATTACGATGGCCAATCCTTTTATTGGTATATTTTATTAAACGTCTAAAAATACCTAGAGTAGTTTACCCAGTCCTCAGCCTTTCAACATATATTGTAACTTTTGCACACAGTATTATATTCAAGAAAAAAATGATAATGGAACGACAATGGCATGACATGATAGAAAATTTATTGAATTTTAGCATGAAAATCAAAAACTAACATTGTTATGATCGTTAAATTACAATAATAACAGTTATAAAAATATAGGCATTTCTTCCCAGTAATCGGCCATCCACTAATAATCGACTTCATAGGATCTTGTAGTCAGCTTCCAGACTATTACTTATTGCAAGAGCAGTACAGCAATACAAAAAAAAACCATTTATTGTGTCTTCATAAGGTCTGCTAATGAATATTTTAAATAAAACCATGAGTGACAATTTTATTCAGGTTTTATTTTATTTGAAATTGTGGTAACATCCATTTCTTTTAAGTTTACGTGGCATAACATAGGATTCCTCTTCAGAAAAGATTCGTACTTCGAAGCGCGCAAGCAACATGGAAATCTGCCACTGACACTCAAGCTCGTTCCTTTATTGTAAATCTCCATAAAATATTTAGATATGGATTTTAAAATATCAACAAATATGAACATCTGTAGCGAGGGCTGGTATTATTAGTTGTAATCCGACAACTTATTCATGAATTGTCTTCACGCACTTCGTGACCATTTGACCAAGGTTAACGTTGAGATGAGATCGGCCAACACCACCACCACCAGCGTGACTCCGTAATCCTCTAACCAAAAACTTGTTTGAAAACACCAATACAAGTATTGAACAGGTATTTGGTAACAAATGCACCTGGTCAATGTCTAAGTGTAACCTACTTAGGAGGATTCCTTGTTGCACACCATAAAGTAGACTTGCCTCTTTACCTTTCCACTTCTTATTGTCGCAATAGCCTGGTAAAGTTCTCCTTCCTTATGATGAATACTCCTAATACCGTGACATGATAAGATCCTAAAGAAAATAATGCCTTACAAAATAAGCAATCCAAAGCATACTCCCATTAAACCTAACCTCCCATTAAAATAACGCCAAAGAAGAACATACTGAATTTCTTTAAATATGACTTCTTTAATCAAATTTAAGGAAAAAAATAAATTCTCAATTCGACTGTTTTTTTTTTGGATCCTAGACATGTACGTAGTTTTTCTCAACGATAATAGACAAATTTTTATAATCGTAGAAATAATCATAAAAATTAGAAATAATAATAAACCAGAAAATAGTCGTCAAAAAATTAAGGACAATTTTTTGATTTTCGTCCCATATAAATTAAAAATATTCTTAAATCAACAAACATTATTTCAATTCATTACTTATAATTTATTTACTACTTTGTACTTTTAGTATTTTTGTCTCGGTTTATAAGTTTAAAACTTTTTAACGAATAAATTTCCTTTACCGCATCACTGCACATTTAACCAGCACGCACATTTAGGATACAGAACGAAATGCGGAAATGTAAATACAGGAAAGTTTGTTTGTGTGAACCGAGCCGCGGGCGGCAGCTAGTATAGTTATATACATAAACGTCTAGCTGAATAACAGTAAGCTGAAAAATGGGAACGTCAAAGTGAAGCATTATAGAACGCTGTGCAGGTGTTCTGTTTGCATTAAAGTTGGAAAATAAAATGAATAATTTATACATCGATTTGTATAGCATTTCTGTATTTCAATAAAAATGTAGATAAGTAAATATGTTATATTGTTTTATATGAGTATACTAAATTTTCTTCTCAAAATGCATTTTTTTTATCATTCTATTAGACAATAATCAATATTATAATAAGGTCGCTACTGCGATATTTCGAGGAAACGCCACACACGCTGCTAATAAATTTGTTATCATTAAATAGCCAGCAGGCTCAACTTATCAATATATTGTCACTTTGTTTGTAAATAGTCCGTCTACAATAATTGAGATCGCTACAAGTTAACGCATAGGATCGCGATATTTATAGCGAGGAGTCAGTGCTCTCGCGTCCCGCCCGCCGCCGTCTGGCGCTCGGCGGGCGGCGACATTGCACTGTGTTTTCGCGGGATATTCCATCCTTCGTAAACACAATCTCTATAAAAGAAACTGTGACCCGGGGAAGGTCATCGCCGATGTGTCAACGGTTTCAATATTCCGCTTTATCCTGCGGGGCGTGTTATAAAAAGAAACGGCCCGTACACGATGCGTCGCAGTAATGGATCACGAATCGCCTATTCGGCAGATCGATAACCGCTCTGGCGGGCGACGCGAGACACCTCATCGCGTTTGCGATGACGTCCGAGGCCCGTCGCTCGCCCGACCGCTAGAATCGTGATCGATGTGTATTCGATGCCTGCCAAATATATTCGAAAATGATAAAACGAATAAGATCACTGGCCGAATATACTAAATATTAATTTGTTCGCCGGACTATAAAACTACAAAAGTAACCTCGATTTTTGCATAATTATCATATATTTTCGTGTTAAGCAAATTAAGTAAATCCCCCCTGAATTTACAGAATAAGAGTCATTCAATGGAAAAATCATGTCAACTTTGAAATTTGTAAAAAAATACTAAACCTTTTTGCATATTACCGAATAAGTATCTCTTGAACAAATTTAAAAGATAAGAACAATAGTTAATTAATGTGTAGGGGGTGCAACCAATCAAGTGGGGCCGAAGCCATCTTAAGTTTTTTAGGTATTTCTTATAAAATACATATCTCGATTATACGCATTGAACCAAACACATTAAACTGCATTAATAGTACAGTTGGCCATTTGCTTTCATCGTCGCATTTTGAAATGGTACATTATACGTGATAAATTAAAGGAGGATTCGGAAAGATATTTTAGATTTAATTTAAACTTGAGGATTTTACAATGATTAATTTGACGCGTATCGCAGGCAGAAAAAAAGAAGAAGTTTACAGATAATATAGAACGACGTAATGACTTATTTTACAAACATTGACAAAAATTAAACATGTTACTATTCTGATATAATTACAGTATTACATTAATCTAGTACATATTAACAAACACTCTTTAAGTAATATACAGTTTGAAAGCAAAATTAACAAAATATAAGAATTCTTAGTTTGTACTTTCTTTTGGATTTTCAATTAAACCTAATTTATTTCTAAAGAACTCAAATTTAACTTTAGATAAAGATTTTGTAAAAATATCAGCTAACTGATTATTAGTATCAATATACTTAAGATCAATTATCTTCTGAGCATACTTTTCTTTTACAAAATTATATTTGATGTCAATGTGTTTACATCTTTTGTGATATTCTGAATTTTTAATTAAACATATAGCACTCTGATTATCAATATTAAGTGTTATACAATTTTGTTTATATTGACCAATATCTAACAGTAATTGTCTAATCCAGAGAGCTTCTTTTGTGGCAGAGCAGGACGCCATGAACTCGGCCTCGGTGGTAGACAGCGCAACGGTTGTTTGTCGTTGACTGCTCCATGTCACGGCTGCTCCATTTTTCATGAAGACGTATCCCGTGGTAGACCGCCTTGTCACGGGATCATTGGCATAATCTGCATCAGAATAGGATTCCAAAGTGTTATTTTCATTTGACCTGAAACAGAGTCCAAAGCTTAGCGTTCCTTTTAAATATTTGAATATTTTCTTGACAGCATTCCAGTGACTTTGATCATGGCTGTTGAGAAAGCGGCTGACAGTGCTCACTGCAAACATTATGTCGGGTCTGGTGACTATGGCAGCAAACATAAGCGATCCCACTGCTTCTCTGTAAGGGAAACATTTCTTATTCTCAAGCACTGTACTTTTCTGTAATGTAACATGCGGATCAGCTGGTATACTATTAGGGTTAGCATTATCCAAGTCAAATTTTGATAGCAATTCTTCAATATATTTTCTTTGGTGTATGAATATATAATCCTTGCATTGTTCTATCTGTATTCCAATAAAATTTGAAGTTTTGCAAATCTTGACATTAAATTCTTTCTGTAGATGATTCAAGACTTCAGTTATTATAGTTGGACTTGTAGAACATAAGAGTCCGTCATCCACATAGAGCAAAAGATATACTTGAGCTTCTCTGTTGGAACTTACATACACACATTTATCAGCATGACTGTTGAAGAAGCCATATTTGTTCAAAACTGAATTGAACTTAGCATTCCAGCAGCGTGGTGCTTGTTTCAGTCCATACAAGGATTTAATAAGCTTGCAAGCCATGCTGTTTTCAACATCTAGCCCTTCAGGAGGTTTCATATATATTTCTCTTCTAATTTACCATAAAGGAAAGCAGTTTTAATATCAAATTGCATTATAGTCATGCGTTTCTCGGCTGCAATAGACAATAGTAAGCGAATGGAGTCATACCTGACCGTCGGAGAGAATGTTTCAGTATAATCGATGCCACTTTTCTGGGCGAAGCCTTTGGCACACAGTCTGGCTTTGTACCTAGGACTACTTTCTTCATTTTTTACACGAAACACCCACTTACAGTCTAATAGCCTCACATTATCTGGTTTCTTCACTAGCTCCCAAGTACCATTGTCCTCATGTGCCTTCAATTCTTCCTTAATTGACTTAATCCACAATTCAGAGTCTTCAGAGGAAAGTGCATCTTCATATGTCTGTGGTACATTGGCCATACATAGATAGGACTTAGGTTCCACCTTTGGGTTTGGTCTGTTACGTGGACGAAGAGTGATGTTTGAGGTCGGGGCGTTCCAATTGACTGCTCAGGCACATATTCCTCATCACCATCATCACTTTCCACTGCGGTGTGAGTAGATATATCTGTACTACAATCACTGCTTTCAGATAGGCTATTTCTACTTACTTGTTGTTGTTTTTAGTGTCAGATAATGTAACTGGTACTGTATCTGTTTTGATAGAATTTTCTAAAAACACTACATCTCTGCTTTTGGTTACTGTCTTTGTTTTAGGATCAAGTAGTCTGTACCCTTTACTATCTTCACAGTATCCAACAAAAATCATCTTACATGACTTGGAGTCCCATTTTTTCAATTTTTCTTTAGGTATATGCATCATAGCTTCGCAACCAAATATCCTCATATGACTCAAGTCAGGTTTACGACCACTCCATACTTCCTCTGGTGCCTTATAGTTCAGTGCTCGCGTTGGTGTACGGTTGGTAATGTATGCAGCAGTTCTGATTGCCTCAGCCCACAGGGATTTCTGCAAATTAGCATTTATTAACATACATCTGGCTTTTCGAGCAATGTCCTATTCATTCTTTCCGAGAGACCATTTTGTTGTGGAGTATAAGGTGTAGATGTCTGGTGATTAATTCCATGTAACTTTAAATAATCAGTAAAGTTCTTATTTAAGTACTCAGTTCCATTATCAGTTCGGATTGTCTTGATTTTTGTATCAAGTTTATTCTCAACATAGGACTTATATTCCTTAAATTTATCTAGACATTCAGACTTTGATTTAATAGTAAAGACACACACTTTTCTAGAGAAATCATCTGTAAAAGTGAGAAAATACCTTGCATTTCGAGAGAATTCACCTCCATAGGTCCACATATGTCGGAGTGAATGATTTCTAGCAGTTGATTTGCTCTGGAACCTTCACATGGAAATGGTGACCTTGCCTGTTTCCCTTTAATGCATGGCACGCAGGTCAATTCACTGTTCTGAGGCATTGTCACACCATCAGTGTGGTCTTTCAGCTTCTTCATGTCATTGTAGTTCAGATGACCTAGTCTCTGATGCCAAAGATAAAAATCATCATTAGTGGTTGACAAAAATGCTTGGACGGAGACAACATTCAGCTTGTACATATTATTAACAAGTGTTGCCATTGCTACTTCAACATTATCTTTGTTATACAGATAACAACCTTTACTGTCAAACTTTATATTGCCTTTATTATTGATGATGTTACTGACGGAGAGAAGATTGGTTGATAACTCAGGTACATAAAGGACATTTGTTACCTGTATACTGTTTGTAGATCCATTCTTACTTTTGACATGAATGTTCACCTTACCACAGGACTCAACTCGCAATTCTTTGTCGTTGGCTACTCGGATGGTTTTGATTGGTGGTGGAGTTTCATCATAGATCCAATCCTTATTCATTGTCATATGCATTGCCGCACCTGAATCCACATACCACCCGGAATTGTTGTTGTTTGTGGCTGAGAAAACGGCTACAAAGAGTTATCAGTTTGTTTTTGTTGTTCTTCATTTTACAGTGTTTGGCTAAATGTCCGTAGTTGTTACATGAATAACATCTTGGTCCTTTTGTTTGTTTATTCTGTTTGAACAGTTGCTTATTATTCTTGCTCTTGTTTACAAAGAATACACTTGGATCACGATTTTTGACTTCCTGTAACAGTTTAGTTTTGATTGAGTCTGCTGTTATAGCGACACCGGAGCTTTCTATAGCCATAATCATTGGCTTATATTCATCTGGGAGTCCCGCAAGTAACAACGTGCCTAGCCACTCGTCGTCGACCTTGAACCCAATGTTTCGAAGCTTGTGCGCTGTGGTCATAATTTTGTTTACGTATTCTTCGATACTTTGACAATTTTCAAGCGTTGTCGTTATGAGATCTCGTAGTAATCCAACTCGACGTGTTAAGCCGGAGTCACCAAATGCTTTACAGAGCTTTTCCCATACTTCCTTAGCACTACTGGCATCCTGAACGTGGACGTAATTGATGGGATCCACTAAAAGTACTTATTTTTGACTTTGCCTTGACGTCTTTCTTTGGATCGACCTCGCCGGTGCCTGATACGCATTCCCACAAATCCTCATGCTCTAAATACGTCTTCACTGCAAACTTCCAGCTTGCAAAATTGTCACGGCCGGTCAATCTTTCGATCAGGGTCATATTGTTGTTCGATCCCATGATTTTCTTGAAAAATCGATGTGCCGCCGGTATGCAAAGTTAGGTTATATTATGCAATTTCAAAACTATTCACTGAATCTTTTAATCCTTTCACTGTTAAGGCATCCTGGGCCCATAACCTGATAAATTAAACGAGGATTCGGAAAGATATTTTAGATTTAATTTAAACTTGAGGATTTTACAATGATTAATTTGACACGTATCGCAGACAGAAAACAGAAGAAGTTTACAGATAATATAGAACGACGTAATGACAGGTAATACGTCAATCTATGGTACACATTAAAGGCGCCAAATTCGAAATATGTAACAATACGTATATTTTTTAGATAACTAATAAAATCGAGGAAACTGCACCTGCTCTATATCGACAAAATATACTTTTACCGAACAAATCATAAAAAAAGCTGTTACATAAAACTGATCATGGAAACGCTATATTTAATTTGAAGACCTTGGTTAATAGTTGTTAAAGAAAGAACACATCAAAGGATTTACTATGGTTTTGGTGGCTGAAACTCAAAGCTTAAGGGCATCGAGATTGCGACGTGGATAAATAATTCGTCGCAAGTAATATGCGTGTAGCTGCGAAAAATACTACAATGCGACTTGTCTCGTACTACGAAACGCCTCGTCAGCCCCGGGTACTGGCTTGGACAACGCGGCCCTCGCCTAAAGGAAACTCTTAGCTCTGCCGATTTATGGCGTATCTCTTCGCTCGCGTTGATAATTTAGTAGCCCACCCGAGCAAATTGACCAAAGGTCTTTTATACTTAGAAGCACTACATAAGTTTTACCTGGTTCCATGGAACATCCACGTTGTAGATTGAAGTCCATCACCACGCCACGCGATAAGTCGACAACGGCACTAGTTGAAACAACATGCGGTTCGTGAACACAACTAGCAGATAATAGAAGCAACTTAATGTTCTAAACAACTTATACTGTGTACAATAATAAAAGACAATATACAAGTAAGTATATACCTTTACCGGATAATAATTACTACGATAATTGATTGAGTAAATTCAACCAAACGGGAAAATGACGCACGCGCTGCTAAAATGAGGACACGGGATACGATTTTAACCTAATTTAGGATGACTATCAATACTTTTAATATTACATAAGCACGAACTGTGTCACACTGCAGATAAAAGTGTAAAAGTTCGATACGTAGTAGAAATCAAAATGTTGAACGACGAATCGAGGCGCTGCGGCAAGGGTCCGCGCTTATAATGACCTCATAGGTCGTCAGGCGGTTGCGTCATACATTTTTCTCACCTTTTTTAATGTTTTAATTAATTTTTTAATAATAAATTTTAATGAAATTTAATGTGTGTGGCAGCGCGCGCACGCGTGCGTGCTAGTGTGGATATATCTGTATATATTACTATTTCAACTTTGATACTGTTGAAATACACCGACAATACATGTGTACATTAAAACGGTTTGTAGTATATTTGCTCGGTTCGCAATTTTTATGTATCCTCCTTGCTTTCTATGGTTTCGAAAATATTCTGATATAAATAATAATGTCAAAGTGAGAAACAATGGACCTTTCAAGCCATGCAATATTGTCTATGAGTTTGTGTGCTCAAAAATTTAAAAGGTGATTGACCCTGCAAGTTATCCCCGAAACTTATTCTACTTTCAAGTTACCAGACGTTCAAAAATAAAGATATAAATTATTGAGCTCATCACGTTCAAAAGATGGGTTTCAGTGCTTTGTCAAACTCTCCGAACTCAAAAATATAGTTCTAATATGTTTTGAATTCTTACGAATTCAAAAATCTACATATATTAGAACAAAAAACACATTTTTAGAATAAATTTTATATAACTTTTGAATGCGTTGTTGGAATTTGATCTCCTTTATAGGACCCGACGCAATTTTTTTAAACAAAAACATAAGATTGAATATCAAACATCATTCTATCAAGAATTTCACGTTGTTTTGAAAAAACTTTCTTTTTTTTAATTTCCTGTTAACGATATCTCTCGAACGAACCTACCGATTTTGATGCAGTTTGCAGGGACGACGTTATTTTTTATGAAAAAGAGCTAGTTCGATTTTAGAATCTATCTTTAAACTACTTTAAAAATATTCTAAAAGAAACACTTTAAAAATTTTTTCAGTACACACATCTAGACGTCATTCGGAAAATGAGAAAAGTAAATTCCTAGGCCTCTAAAACGTCGAGATCTGATAAAACTTTATTTTCGAAAATCTGACCGGAAATAGTAGTATCTTCCCTATTTATGAGAATTGTTAATTTTCATAGCAGAAACTTTGAAATGTGTTCTTTTGTATTTTTGTTTAAGTGGCTTTTTAAGTATTACGTTAGCAGAATTTCAGTCATTTTTACCTTCCCCTCGACCCCCTTGTCACCGAAAATAAGCAAACCTCAGCCCTATCGCCCTCCGTGCTTCGTAAGCATTGGTACATGTTTCACGAAATCTGTTCAATTTCCTTATTATTGTTATTCATGCCGTCACCTACCACAGTCATTAAGCCTATGACAATGAAATGAGCAATTTGTAAATGATGCAGGAATTTATACACATTTAATATTTATTTGAATCAAGTCGTCAATACAATATTTAAGTATAATATGTATTATAAAAATATAAATGACGTTTTCTTCATTTTGTTCCATTTAAAAATTGGTTAGATTGAAATTAATCGTTCTGAGTCAATTGTTTAAGTCGGAACGCGTCAAATTCCATATTAGACTGGACAAATTCGGAAGAGTGAATATAGCGCGCGGTATTTTTCTTAATACTATATAATAATAATGAATCACTTCGGACATGCCCTAAACATACTTTCCGATTTTAAGTTTAGAGAAATAGGATTGCCAAATAAGTTGAAATCAAAATGTATTAAATATTACAAAAAAATAAGAATATATAAATAAAGAAATAAATATTGCTAACGTAATCGCCATCCAAGCCCCCTCCGTGTCATCAAAAATAAACAAAGCAAAGACTGGTGACCCCACCCCCCTTTGGTGTTTACATAAAACTTGAACGGTCTCGTAAAAGAATATTGTTACGCTAATTCATTTATTAATAATAATAAGAAAAAGTAATACTTTAAAAATAAACTAACCAGATGATTGTCGTTTATAGGTAACCTTAAAATTCATGCAAAATACTTTATGTCATTTCATTTAGTCATATATGAAAACTTATTATACGCAAAAAAAAACAGAAATTTAAAAAATTATAGTGATCGATATAAACTAAGTACCAAAAGTAAAATAAAATGTATGATACATGTAAGTCGACTATACAAAGTCACAAATTCATTTAGGGGGCTCTGTGTGCGAAAGTTCAATAGGGTCCCTGTGGATGTACAAGACTTACCTTTGTGTAAATTAAAAAACTTTATTAAACAAGCAATGAAAAAGGGTATTATACAAATTTTCGAATATCAACAAGACATATCCATGATGCATAAGCGGCCTAACTTCTTTCCAGGCTATTAAATACATCAAAGGTTTTGTATTAAAATTTATTTTCGCTAGGTATGATAAAATCGGAAAAGAGCTAGCCTTCTAAATCTTGCTGGGTCTTCTTGAGGGGTTTTCCCTTTACCAGTCGTGCTTTCTGTACGACCGGTAAAGTGCAAATTCGGAAATAAATATAGCTTATTTCAAGTATCACTTTATAACTTACTAACTTTTACCCGAGGCTCCGCCCGCGTGGACATACAATAAACTTCCTTTTATAGGTCGACCGATCAATCTCTCAATTAAGACCCTGATCGCTGTCCCATTTCTGATTCTACGCCGGTCCCGCTCTCGACGTCGATCTGTTTCACTCTCGATTCCTATAGCTGTCCTGCTTTTGATTCCGACCCTGGTCTTAATCCAATTAACCTCTCATTCCACTCTCGTCTCTGCATTCCGATTTCGGTCATGCTCTTAATACTAATTTTAGTCCCACATTCATTTTTGACATTAATCTCATTCTTGATTTCGATCCAATCTCGATTGCGCTCCCCGTCCTGCTTGAAATTTCAATTCCGCTATTGGTCACAGTTCCAATTTGGACGCGGCCAAAATGTATTTTAGCATCAAAATAAAATATAGGCTGTATTATTCGGGGATGATGTTGCTTTTTATGAGTGAAAGAATTTTTAGAATCCATAGTAGCACAAATGTGAAGATGAAGCCAAGGGTAAAAGTTATAGTCCATGTTAGTCATGGAGCTACTACGTGTAAGAGTCTTTACAACCGATTTAAAATTCCAAATATACAGACAACGCCATATAAAAAGTTATTAGTTATTTTTAAAAACTTTCCCTTATGCGCGTACTAAATACCACCAATTTTATAGTAAACGGTTGGATTATTTAGGCACCCAAAGAAGACAAACAAAATACATACTAATAAAGGACAGTCTATTGAAGAAGGAAGGAAATTTGATTACAGTTCATTGGGTTTTTTGGTGATTAGTACGAACAAACAAATAAACAGACACTTTTTCGACTTATTATTACAGACTATCAATTGTACGAATATTTGTTCTTACTGTAGCCTGGATTTCATTATGAATTTTTACAGAAATAACGTGTGTAGTTTTTTATAGTGTAAATAGATAAATAAAAGCATCCTATTTCTTGTTTCAGAAGGTAATCTATTTCTATTCAAACTTTAATTACAATCTATTCAGCCGTTTATGAGATCAACCCGAACTAACAAACAGAAAATCATATACAAAATACAATACAATGCAAATCATATTAAAATCATATATAACCGATCATTTTTCCAACCGCATATTCTCATCTCAGTATAATCCAAATTTTACGAAAATAGGTTAAACCGTTCTCAAGTTAAAAAAAGCAATACAGAACAAACTGATAGGATGGCGATATTTTAAGAATGATAGAATTAGGGGAAATGAGGCATAAAACGAATGCTTATACAAAATTTAACAAAAAAAAAGTAAATATAGACTCTACAAACAGATCCCACATATTTATAGAGTAGTATAAAGGATTAAAAACAAAAATGTTGATATTAACAGCGTCAGTGGTTTTGATTTTTAAATTCTCTCATAAATAGTTTCTGCAGTTTTGATTTTCCATATGCTCTAGTCAACAAGTGCCTTTTAGGTCAAAACTTTTTTGTCTTCTCCAAAAAATATGGTTGAGATGTCATTCTATTTGGAATCGTATGTATATAGTTTTTGAAAAAATTGAAGATGCGCTCGCAAAAATTACAAGTCATAAACAATTAACTGAAAAAAAAGGGGTTTGGTTTTTTGCCAATATCTCAAAAAATATTTAAGATATTTCAAATATGAAAAAAAGATTCGAAAAGAAGAGTAACTTTTCTTTAAAAAAATCCGTACTTTCAGAAGGTTAAGACCAATATTTATAATTATACCGAGGGTTAAAAATTCGTCCGAAAATGGGTACTGGGGTTTGCGCAAGCCACGCCCCCTCCAATACTTCAACAAAAAAATATTATTTAAACTTGTTAAATATTAAAATTTTATTTAGAAAAAATTCAGGCACTTACAGGATCTATCAATGAACAATAATCCGACGGCCAAAAATTTTTATCACTATTTTTCAATAAGTTATGGATTAATTCATTAACAATTTCATGTAGCTTTAAAATTGATCATTGTTAAACTACAAATCTCATATTTTTTTTCGTTTCCTGGAGCTATTTTTCAAAGGCTTCAGAATAGATTCTCGTCGGGACAATTAAGAAATTGTTAATCTTCACATTGTTATTAACAATTTACAATGGTGACAAATGAAAAAATTAAATAAATCATGACAATTGCCTTTTTTTAATATTAGTATTTACTCGTTTCTTTATTAACCGAAGCTAGCTGAAAATGATTTTTTATAATTCATACTTTTTATTGTTTAAAAAACTGTTATAAACAAATGCGTTATTTACAAGATAATTTAAACATTCTGTTTTGAAATATGGTATTCGATGCAAATTATGATTATAAAAAAACATTACTTAAAAAAAAATTTTGTTGCTTAAAACGTTTTTGTTAATCCACAATTTTGTGTAAATAAAAAACAATTATTATTCTTTTCAATAAAAGCAAATCTCTAGAAATAAAAATGTTTAAGTGATTTTTTTTTATAATTCTCATTCATAGCTACATGTGTAGGCATTACATTCAAAATAGGACTTCTCCAGTCAAAATCCTGCCCCTTCAAGGAGCTAGATGTGATGGGTGTCAAAGCTCATCATCACAAACAATGAGACTAATTTGTGCTCACAGATATGATGAGCCACCCAAGAAAATCACCCAAAACAAGGAAAGAATCTCTTGTATTGACGATAACTCCCTGAGACACTCATTCTTTCATTTGTGTGTTTACTAAAACGGCTCTAGCGGTTGAAAACAGTGCTTTTCATAGCGGTAAAATCAACCAGTAAGTTCCCATTTCCAGGAAAACTCGTTTCCTACGATTTTAACGAAAATAACATCATTAACTATTGTAGAGATTGGAAAAATTAGCAACGATATGTAAACACCTCAGTGCTCGTAGGTCGATCAGATCTGACCGTTGTGCCAGAACAATGACTTCAAATTTGCGAAACTTGTCTTTTTTTTAGACATGTTTATTTACAATAAATTTATTTATTTATTTACAATATTTATCTATTCTAAAAGAGGACTAATGATTGTGGGAATGATGGAAAAGAGAAGTAAAACAATAAATTTAATAAGAACATAAATCAATTATAATAATAAATTTTTGTATTAAATACAACAGATTTTGTTTAAACCATGCATCCGCATATTGTTCATTAGCGTGGATGTTTTGAACTAACCTACGTACTAACAGATATAAATCTGAGACGTAGAGGAGCTACGAAGGTTTCTTGAAGGCTCTCAGTAGGCGTCGGCAGGGCGGCCGCAGCGGCGCCGGCGCAGCGCGACGGGGGGCGGGAGGCAGGGCGGTGCGATCGCCGCCCATCGCGTGTTATTTAAGCGTGCGCGGCGCGCGCGCATCGACAGCGTTATAGCTAGCGCCGACCGAGGTGTCCCGTGCGAGACAGTGCGTGAAGCCGAGACGCTCAACGCGAGTGTGTGCACACGCGGCGGCCAGCGCGTCTCGCCGAGAGATAACACCGACTGCAACTCGAAATCACTCAGATACAAAGTCTGCACTTATCAACAAAAACTCATAAAGGTGAGATTTTTTTGTTATTTTTTACGTTCCCTTATCTCATCAAATTATTTCATCAGATCTTTAAGAAAACAATGAAAGATTCATGTGCGACATAAAATTAATATAAATAATTTTATGACAAGCTATTGCTAGATTGAGAAAAAGTTTTCTTTTTATTGCAATTTTAATGAAGATACCTAAATTATTTAACAATTTTCTTATATGATCACAACGAATTATATAAATGGCCAATAGTGTGTAACTGTGTAACTATAAAATTGCAAATGATGTACACAATAATATTGATAGAATATAAATTAGCGAACGAACGAAATAAATTAGCAAGTACAATTAATGCATGAAACGGCGAATAATGATCATTTTAAGCAAGTATAATTTACATAAGGAAATTATTATCATTTGATAACTTTTTAAAAAATTAAATTAATTTTCTACCGGTTAAAAAATACAAAAAGGAGTGGAATTGATAAAAATGTCTCGGGGACCTATTTTTTTAAATTTTTCACTTAAATCCGTAGCAAAGTTGTTCAAGTATAGCCGTTACTTAAATATTCAATAACAAATTATTATTAAAACTTGATTGTCTGAATCTGGAATTGTGAATATGTTATCCTTTAGTATTTATATAGCGGTAGTCGACGAACTTAAGAGAAAACATTAACCTTCTTGCAAACATACATTATATTATCACAAATACAATATTTTTATATAACTATTTTAGGAGACAAAATATTTTAATTGTATTAAGTTTTTTTTTCATTACAAATTGCAATCTTACGTTACCAATATTACCAATATTTATGATTACAAGAGACAAAAGAGAAAATACTCGCTCAGCGCAAAAACCAAAATACTTAGTATTTCGAAAAAAATCTATACTATCTGTCTATAGACGCGAATTATCAGTACATTGAAGTACACTGACAGTCTACACTGTACACGAGTTTGAAAATTGTTTTTGTAGGTGTACTACTCAATGTAAAGGTTCACTACCAAAAAAATACATAAAGTGAAGCTTTGTTTCGTTTGTCCATCGATGACATATTTTTTCGTTTTTGGAAAACTATTGAAGTATTGAATTATAAAGTTGGATTACATGCGTGTTGCTCAATATTATAAATCTATATAGTGTTAGAAACCTCAGGCTCTATTGCAAAAATATTTTGCATAATATCATCATGCATAGTATACACATATTTTTTACTCCGTGTATAATATTACTTCAATCTGCTCATATACGTATTCTACGTAGTTCATTGTAATTTTAAATAACTCAATATACATTGCTTAACTTCTTATACCCCTGTAAATTACCTAGATTATTTTTTCAAGTTCTTAGGTATTAATAAAAAATCCTCAAATTAAAAAACAGATTGTCTGATGCAAATCCGATGCCCAATTTAATAATAAACAAAAACAAACATTTTTCAAATAACGCACCATTTCAATATGACAGCGAACATAAAATGTGTCAAACGTGTTACTTACTTCTTCTCATTAAAAACATACCTACTTTGTCGACACGGAAGTGAAACTTTCTTTTTGACATTGCCCGTTGAAGTCTTTTCTAAGGCGCTACACATTAATTAGAACAGTTATTACTTTGCATCAACTCCACATTTATTTCATATTTAATTTTCTAAACATGAACTTAACGTTACTTAACTATGCCAATCATTGACCTGTTACCCAACGGATAACTACAATTGGACATTACGTGAATCATTAGCAAATTTCAACAATTATCAGCATTCACTAATTATATACCATTCCACATTATAAAAACTGAGATTTACATATTGTTTACTATAAAAGAAAAAATAAATAAATAAAGAAAATCAGAAAAAAGTGTTATGAATGTTACCTACATTCTTTTTTTTGATTCCGATCGTGGCTCTACATTCAACGAGACTAGGACTTGTCGCTCTCCTAATGGTGGATCTCAAATCAACGTCTTCCTCTTTTTAAGCGTCATACTGAGAATAGCTTATTGGATGGGTGTAACATTAAACCAATTCACTAACAACTTGTCTTAATGTCTATTCATATCACTGAGGACATTCATATGTTCTATTTATAGTTTATAGAGCGGGTAAAGGGGCGTGCGGTCTGTACTCCGTACACACGCTATCTGCCCGCTGCACGCGTTGTAGTAGCGTAAAACCGCTCTCCCCGAAGTTACAAATGACGGCCGCAATCCTCGCCCGAAACGCGACAACTTCTGCAATAAGGTTATTGACCGACAACAAGAATTTTGCATTTCGTAATGAAACAAATATATGCATGAGATACAAAAACAAAAAGTAAAGAACAAATAAAAGCCGTTATAAAAACAAGGAAATTGTGACTTTTCAAACATTGTTGGGTAACTGTTTTTTTTTCCTTTGAAAAGTATACAAAATTCAATTTTACTTTTTTTATATTCAGCACTACTTACAGAAAATCTCTTTCTCTATATCTATCTAATTCGTACTTCGTACTTTTTTATTTATTTTATAGCTATTTATAAATTATTTGCATATTAGCTTTCCTGTAGTAATAGAGTTTTAATTAAAAAATAAAAATAATGTCAACAACGTTATTGTAAAATTACAAGAATATTGTAAATAAACTGTGTGCTTATATGATAAAAATACGATAGAATATTGGTAAATAATATAAATGAAGTTTAATTTAACAACAACAGTCAGTGCGTGAAACGAAAAGAGCTTGTATACACATCCATTAACCTAGTAGTGGTAGTTGCGGAGCGCCCGACCCTCCCCCCGCCCTCCCGCCGCTCCTGAGCCGCCGTCGCTGCCGGTGCTCGCGCACTCGATTGGATAATTACATGAATCTGACTCGCCCTGCAGCCTTGCTACTACTTTAAAACTACTTACTCGGGACCACTGGCAACATTGTAAGTTTGATGTTAACTGGACTTATCACTGCCTATAGTCATAACTGTTTGCGAAATTTATTTTAGCATGTCTATAGAGTGTAGATATGAAGAGGCGACATCAAAAGAATATGCAGTTATTGGATTATATTATAAGAATATAATAAAAACTAGGGACGAAGTACGATGTCGATTTTTTTATTTATTATAATTGTAATTCATGAGTTAGCTATTTGTTTTATTCGCATGATTTAAGAAACGCCTTTCCAAAAAGGAAAAATCCTTCAGAGATGTGACAATATGTATTATTGGGCTCTTTAGTCCGAAATGCGATGTTCAAATTTAATGGTTTTTGTATAGAATTTTAATGTCAGTCCTGTATAGGGCTGACACTAAAATTCTTTATTCCATCCGAAAATTACGATACCAACCTAAAACTAGGATAATAACCGCAATATTGAGATACCAAAAAGAAATCTGGGTTGGCTCTGAAGGCCAGCTCCAAAATTATCCGTATTGTTATGTGCGATAATGTCTTCAAACCCTTGAGAGCTTGAAAACATTATCGCTCATATGCTTCCAAGCATATAAACATCAATGCTCACATTGTCTAGCTTTCTGAATACGAAAAAAAATTGCTTGCCTGTTGATATTTTTAAACTTATCAAGAGTATTAGTTTTCTCTCACGAAATTAGTATAAAATAATGAGTAAAGTATTGTTTTTCAAATATTTCGTCGAAGGTATCTTTTGAACGAAACAATCAATATGAACGAGAATTGCGACATTCAAGAAGCAATCGCTCAAGAAATATTTAAGTAATTTAAAAAATATATATTGCTTTGATACATATGAAAAAACGATATCTTTTATATAAATTATTTAATTTCAATTGAAAAGTTTTTTAAGCGCAAAAATAAGTTTTAAAATTAATTCGAAAAAATATTTTATTATAAAATTTTTTGGTCACAATGTCTCGAAAGAATGTACCAAATTTCAATCAGATTTATAGCGTTTGACGCATTTATATCAGAAATATATTTTGGAACGGATCGATTCAACACTTTATAAATTATTTGAAATAAATTTATTTAAAAATTGCAATTTTGAGATTTTTCAAAACCTACTAGATGATTGACATAAAATTTTCAGGAAGCCTAAGTTGAATGAAACCCTTTCGAATATCACACACAAATATATACATACATACGGATATTTCTTTAGAAATGGTTAGAAGAACTATTTAAGATCTTAAAACGTCGACATTTAATGAAATCTAGACATTCGAAAATCTACGTCTTTCGGACTTTGCCGAAAATGTTCAATTTTTTTTAGCTAGAAATCAAAAAAGCAATGAAAGTCATTACAGAGAGATATCACAGAAAATATATTTTTGAAGTTAAATATTTATGCATATAATAAAACGCAACGTCTCTCTGTCTATCCTATACCTTTGTGTGTTTATAGCTCGAAAATCATTGACCGACTTATATTACCTTTCTTTTTTAATCTGTAAATAAGTTATCTGGCCAGGTTTTAATGTACCTTTGACGACAGAACATAACCTAGGATATTAACAATAAAAGTTTAAAAAATAAATCGCAACACAATGCAGCTGTGCAATGCATGACAAATTTTATATTTGGCTGTGATATTATATATGCTAAACGTTAATACTAACACTAGATTTTGCCTAAGGTTTTCTTTGGGTGTTCTTTAATGAAATTTGTAATAGTTACTACTACACATTGAAGAACACACCCTCATCTAAAATACAAGTTTCTTCGTGTGCTTATGTATTTCTGTATAAAATATCAACTACTGCCTGATTGTCTATCTTAATATAAGCTACATATGTTAATTAATTGTGTGCAAATTCTAGAATAAATAATTAGAAATATATACACTTCTTATTGTTCGCAATATTTATTTGCTCAATTTGCTTGTAGAGGGAAAGGAATTGGGTAGGAACAGAAATTGAGAAAGGCAGGAATGTGAAGTGAGAAAGTGATGTAGAGAAGTTCGCAAGCGAGTTCGAAAACGAAAAAAGAACGATCAAAACCAGGTATTGGGTAAAGATCGTAATTGGTAACAGGACCAGAACCTAATTTAATATCGAGGTTTTAAAAGAGATCAAAGTCTCACTCGAGATTATTTATCGGTTCGTACGGAACCGCTTCAATTCACCGATTCTTATTCCACATACAGACAGTTATTCACGAGTGGATTAAACAGCCATAGTGATGTTACACATCCCTACATCCACGCATGCCAAATCGATCAGACCAAACGCACGCATGGAATCTTTCATCGATCAATCCCATCCCCTCTGTCGTGAGCTTTTCACTGATTTGCATAAATGTAAAAAATATTTTGATTCTTACCCAAAAATTTCTCTGTGATATTTTACAGAATAAAACTTAGTTCGTACATCCCATCCCTTTTCGAAAGCCTGCTTATACAATCCACTTCTTAACATAGTTGCATTCGATTATGACTTTCGTATAAGATGGAAGGAGTCAAGGAAGCTGAAGCCACTTGTATAGAGAAGCAAACGGTATGGTATTCCCTACCGCCTCGCTTACTGTTACGATTAGTAAAAGTTTCTCGTGATGAACGCGTTGACTATCCATGGTTGAAGTCTCGATTCTCACGCTTATGTACGACAGTGAAAGTTTGCTCTGGCTGGAGAAACGCGTAAGTACCGCGTGATCCTTGTATACTATTTGTGGGAGTGCATTACTACTTGAATGATACGTATGCACGTAGAAATAGTGATGTCAGAAAGTGGTGTGGTGTGAATGAACATGTAGTGACTAGAGTAATAATAAAGAATATTTTGTGATGGAAGACGCAAATGCAAATAGAATGGCAATAGAAATGTATAAAACGAGCGATATATATGATTAGCTCGGCAAAGGGGAGCACCCCATAGAACCTTCCCCCTTTATGTAGAACAAAATCAGTAGCATATCAAAAAAAGGGCCAAATTTTAAGCATTTCTCATCGACCGATTTGTGTGAATCAATTGTTGGATGTTAGTCAAACAAGTGATGTATGAAGCGTACCATGAGGAGATCTTTTTAAGTAATAAGCGTGGGCTTAGACAAAAAAAAAATAAAAATTTATCCCTTATTAAATTTCAAAATCTGTTTGAATTCTATATAAGGCTTCAAAGGTTCTTACAATTTATTGACGGTCCCTTAATTTACAAACGCGTTAACCTATTTCGATAGTTATGCAATTAATATATTTGTTATGATCTTGCGCGTGTCAAAGAAGCCATGAGAATAACCGTAATTTAGGGCTTAATTGGGCAAAGCAAAAAATTTACGAGCTTTTTGGAGTAAGGTATCGTTGAACAAATCTCACAAAACAAATGTTTGATATTCTTAAATTGTTCCATATTCTTGAAATGGCCAGTATCTATTAAGTTTCAAATTTTCTAATAAGGCGTAATTTTTGAACTGCCTAATTTGAAAATTATGCAAATATTGATTTATGAAACAGCGGTTGCTCATCGGCTAAAGAGCGTCACCTTGCAACTAGAACGTACCAGATTCGCATCGTCCAATAAGTTTAAACGTAACTCAAATGAAATCGAAACACAGGTTAAGCCTTCGGTCTCGGACGTGGTCCTCACGCCGCCGACGGCGGCGGTCGGCGGCGCCCCCCGGCCCCGGGCCGCTGTGGTCGGCCCGAGATCCGGTCCCTCAGTCTGAAATATTAAGATTGTGGGAGGGTTGCGTCTCAGCAGAGGGGCGAATAAAAACTTGACACACACACACACATATTGATTTATGTACTATTTAACAAAAACACACAATTTAAATTAGTTCGGCGATTTTAATACAATAATTTTCGAGACATGATATACTAAATTACGGACGCAGTTCATTAGCACCGACATTGTAAATACGGGAGTAACTATAAAAATTCTACTCCAATAATTTATTTATAAGAAGGGTAATGTATTTATCAGTCTATGTTTGTTAAGTAAGTTGGTTGTTTTGTTTTGTAAATATTATTACAAAACAAAAGGACCAGCCCTTGTGTGTGTAGAATAAAATACATATTAAACTGATAGCCTTCATCGGTATGGTATGAAATATAGTTGTTAGTACATAATACTTAAAAAAAATAATGACATTCAATTTAGAGAAAAACATAGCCGTAGCATTCTGATTTTTTTTTTTCATTTGAGTAACATACAATGAATTCTCCATAGTTTCACATTATACACAAACAATAATTTTATGTAGTGCGTGGACGTAAGTTTCTGTTATTTTTGTGGAAACTTGACAGATTTTTTTTTAATTTTACATTTGCATTGATATGCAAACATTCCTGTGAAGAATGGCATTTCTATTTTTTTTTTTCAACTTAATTTTTGAGCGAAAGCTTATGTAATCGAGTATCTCTCGATAACTGCTACACAACATCATGCTATTTCAAACAAAAATATTTTCTCAGGTAAAAATGTAAGAAATAATAACTGAGAAATGTTCAAATCTTCATAATTATTTTTTGCAATTGGCTCATCGGTTTAGACTTCGATTGTGTCACGCACATTTTTCACATCTAGTTTTTCTCTTTTAGTTTCTGTAACACAAGTTTTTTCAGGAAAAAATGTTTAATACGAAGAAAACGAGTCTTTATTAATTCTTTTTATTACTCTCGGGTTTGTCTATTGTCTATGTATATTTAACGTGTTTTGTATTCACTAAATAATGTACCGCCATCTTACCGAGATTACGCAAGCGGTAGACGTGCATAATCACATCAAGCGTATAACTGTAAGTGAGAAAGGCGCCATGCAGCCGCACCGCACTTAAGTTACAGAGTTGCAGTCTACTGCACCGCAACTCCTCGTCGAATGTCACAGCTCGTTCGGCGTCGTGTCGCACTAATTAGTATACAATTTTACTACTCTATTGACCTGCGAGTTCGCCGTGAGACTTTTATCGGCGACTATGTACGGATGTTGCCATGGGCGTCCACACTACGAGGAGTGTCCGATCGAGTCGTCTACCGGCGGCGGTGTGCGTGTTCGCACGGGCGGCCGATAAAATAAATTCCACATCGAGAGATCAATTCAAGAAGTGCGGGGTCAAGTGTAACGTGTCGGGCAGCCAAATTGACTACGGCGCGGCGGCGGCGACGGCCGGTCACTGCCTCCGCTACCGCGCACTCGTGTGAAAAACTATCGTCTCTTATGGACTGTCGCAAAACGATTCATTGTTCGTTTCTCACCTCGGGAGAATTACCCTTCCATTGTTCGTGCGATATGCCTCATTCGACGCGTAGAGCCCGTCACGCGAGCTGTTAGATAATTCATTTGGTTTTAATATTTTGCCGCTGACCGTGTTCTTAGCGACTGCTGTATCGTCGCGTACGGCTACAGTTAGTTCCCTTTTTAAGCTTCATAGAAAAAGCACATGAAACTTTGTACCTGCAGAAGCAATTTCAACTTTTCTGTTTGCTATGAACTGAAATATAATTGACCACGTCCTTATACCTAATGAGTGTGAATGCTAAATATCAAGACTCTATTTTGATATCTGTGATATTACAAATCTTACAAACTTGAAAAAAACTAGGTATATTCCGTATACCACGTAATTTTTTGCTGAAAGATGATATTTAAAAACTTATCCCCTAATGGGATAAATAATTTTGTTGGAACTTTCTGTTCTTTGAGTTGGAGATATAAAAAAAATCGTTTAAGTTTCCAATTTAATAACGAAAATATTTTTTTCATTTTTTTACACAAAGTATAGTTCATAATAAACATAAACCAATATTCAGTGGCGTAACTAGCATGGTGACACCTGGGGCGGATATCGTAGTGTCACCCCAAAAAATACAAGTAACAGTTATGCAATCCGCTATAGTTTTACGAACTTTTATTTGTGAAATAACTGATGTATGGTTGAGTTTCTTTTGTTGTGTATTTTTTTTTTAAATTAACAATTCACGATCGAGTGAACTCAGGTGTCACCAGTTACTCATTCAAATCCGCAATGCACTTTTGTTATTGATAAAACAAAAATCAACATTTCACAAGAGTTTACGAAACTTATTCTTTACTGGGAACACTAACAGAACGAATCTCAGTGTTGTATCTTCGTTTTCCCATGATATTATTTTTTTAATTGATTTTAATTTAGTGCAACCAGTATAAGTAGATGTTGACTATATGCTAGGGTCGAATTTCGAATTCTATACAATTTTCTATTCTATTAAATGTTCTGTTAATTTCCTCTAACTTTTGTATGTATTTATTGTTCTACAAAAATAAGAGCATAATGTGTGTCAATTAGTAAAGATCACAAAAGTAACAATCTATTAACTAGGTTCGTTGAATAACAAGGCACTTGTTCAGGAACAATTAAGTCAACAGACTATAGGGGTAATATTTTTTTATGAAATCCATCTTCATTAACGCGGTTGTAAAATAGGAAAATAATATTATCTACAATCAGAAGAATACGATATTCTTCGTAGTGGCATTAAAAACATGTAAATAAAATGTTTATTTACTTGATCTGATTATTAACTGAAAACGTGCTATCAGACCCGACTCACAAATAACAACTACGAGATATTTCGTGCAACTGAGGACTAAATTGAGAGGTGTTGAGAACAATTTTGAAGAATTATTGATAGTCTTTATATAGTCAACTAACCCCGATCTACCCTCTATATGCTTAATAATTTCAAATAAATACTCAATAGCGCTTGATGTGGCCTATGGGCGATTCCTTAAGGGAATCACCTCAACATGAGAACTCACCGGCGATACGAATTGTATATCCAGACGCGAGAGCGTCCCGGTAGATGATAAGGGATGACCTCTTTAAGCCTTAGTGATTAGCCATAGAGTACCGAGTCTCTAACGCACCAGCGGGCGTTTATGGATTTTGGACAAAATCTATTTTGAACTACTCGAAGATTATCGGGCGACGTGAGCAAAGACAGGAGATGCGTGCGTCATCGCCGACGTTATACACGATTTTTTATATATGTAGTACGCTTACTTGCAATGAAAGTTTACTTGTTCGACCCGACATACCATCGAAGTACTCAATGCAGCATAAAAATTGCTATTTCCCCAACTCGCTCGATATTGTTCCGGAAATGGAGATTTCTGTCAACCGTCATAAATTAATAACGCATGGTGAAATAGGCCCTAAACAAAAAATGGTAACCGAAAATCTGCCAGAGACGAGCAATCCTACCACCCCATACAAAATAATGTAATTTAAATCCAGCAAACGATGAAGCGCTGCGCGCGTAGATATCTTTTTACATATAAAGTCCTAAAAATTGTAAAAACCTTGAAAAATTAAACTTTGAATAATTGTCCACGAAACAAACATATTCAAAATAGAATCACATATACTGAATTATAAAATAAATCGATTAACAAAATTAAATTAAAAATACAAGATGTATTTGTTTTTGCAAAATGTAAGGAATATGGGGATAGGTTGATAAGTCTCACTGTCCTAATAATTATTGTCTAAAAATACGGCTTATATATTCATTAATGTGGTCTGTTATAAATAGGATTATAAATTATGTATGTTTTCATTTAAACATTTTATCTAATTTACATTTAATTTTTAATCGCTCTTGATGACAATCTCGTCGGCATGTTAAAATGAAAATGATTTCCTAAAAATACACTGTCGTACAATGACATTGACTGGTCTACCAACGATAAGGCCGTACATAATTGTCATCGCATCAAAGCCCATTTTTCTTCAAGTATATGTATCTGAGTATACTAAGTATATTCCCGATTCTAACAACGTAAACAATATCCATAGAGTAGAAGAGTAGGTACTGAGAAGTTTTTGGTAAAGTAGCGATAAAGTTCTTTCTCCCACTAGCACATCGAATTCTAACGCTGTTCTTTTGAAAAACGGTAGTACTGTATAATCGACTAGTCAAGTGCGATTGTCTATAAGTCTATATTTTGTTAAAAAGTTACATTACTAATAATAAGTATTTTATTTAAATATGAAATGAACATTAGATTAGACTATTAAGCAACCACTGTTCAGTAATAAGGTTAAGATTTATTTTTAAAAATTCGGACGCTTCTCCCATCTCTTGTTGAGATTTGATAAGATATGAATGAATTACTCTTACGTGAGGTATTACCCATAATTAAATTTGTTCGACATATTCATTTTACCGAATTCGTTCCGTATATTTTTCAATTTAACTGCATGTAAATAGTAAATAACGCTATCGCTTGAAACAAATTCTCAACTAAAATGCTTTATGAATACTTAATAACCCCATCAGTGAGAGTTTTCAAAATATTAATAACCTTTTGTTCGTGAACGATTATCGATATGATATAATTAATAATAAATATCATAGTTTGACTTATGCAATAACTGATCGGCATCAACATTACGCGACAAGGACCTCTAAGCGATATCACGATAGGTGAGACAGACGCCGGCAGGCGGGCCTGCGACCCGGCCCGACTCCAATTGACCTCTTACATTTGACCCGACAAAGTTCAACACGGATCATGACATTCCTTGACATTTATATGCCCGTAAACACTTCGAGCATGCAACGCACCTCCCCACCTCCGGCCGCAACATAATGTAATCCCATTAACCCTTCGCCGGCTCTCGGACATTGCGCGGACGGCCCGCGCCGCGCCGCCGACGTCCGCCGGCGACCTCGCGGCGGCTATTTTAAAATTTTAATACAGTTTTCAGTTCTCGGAATCGCGTTTGCAAAAGGACGAGGGCGCGACCGATTCCCGACAGGTAAGAGATCGCCGGCCGTTTCCGAGAACGGCTAATGCGGATTGATAGTTTACGAGCGGCGGGCGGCGCGCGCGCCGGCGTCGATAAAAACGCACGCCCGCTTCAGGAATGCTGTTAAATTCTTACAACCGACCCGCGCCCGCTTTACGAGCGGAGAGTGGAGATATCGGACACTTCGCGGTTCCTGAATTGTGGATTTGGTTCGATAATTCGACTGTTCATAGCGAGAGTTTTGACACTAAAAAGGAAAGCCTCCCGAACAAAGATTGGCCAGTATTCAAATATATATTTTGAAACCTCTTTAAAAATAATCGCAACATTTGCCCAGGATTTTATTTTGTCGATACTTGATGAAAATCGAACTTTAGGAAATCGGACTGAACACCATGACATCTTTACTTGTAAAATTTTTAGCGGAAAATAAAATGATTACACAAAAATGCTTATAAATAATCATTCTCATTCCGATATTTTAACGTATTCAATTCCATACGTCTGATAGCCAAGTTTATTACATCACAAATACGAAATTAAAATAAAAAATACTTTTTGTGTGTCAAATATGTTTATAATCTATTCTATATTTCTTTTGAAGATCTATTTAGTATTTTACGAATTAGAATGTTTCAAATAAGATTTCGATTATCGGATTGAATAAACTAAAGTAATATTAGATTTAATATCATAACAGAGGGAGGGACAGATTAACAAAAAAAATTTGGCCGCCGTGGGACGCCCGGAAGATTTGAAACATTTAAGTTAATATTATAATAATAAGTACCAATAAAGTAAATATGTAGTAAAATAATATAAAAATAAAATCTGTGAAGAAAAGCAATATATTATTTTAAATATAATAATAATTAGAGAATATCTATAAACTGAAAATGTATTTCGATTTATTAATATATCATTGATTCGAATTCTTCTAGAATTCTGTCAATTAATTAGTAATAAAAATAAATAATTTCAAGTCAATTTTGCACATTTTAATAATAATTAATTATAATAGGGTGGCGTCACAGTATATAAAACAATAATAATAAATTCGTTTAAAATATTTAAAATTATATGTCAATTAATCAATGAACTAACAAATTAATGTCAAACTTTGTTTTGGGGGGCAAGAAATTCAAAGTATAATGATAACAAAAAAATAAAGAAAATTTAAGTAACAAAACAAATTTAAATTAAAAATGGAAAATTTAAGTAATAAAACAAATTTAAATTAAAAATGGAAAATTTAAGTAATAAAACAAACAGTTGTTTAAAAATGTGATTAATTTATTTATAATAAAAGAAATTACATTAAAAAAAAATTATAAATATTCTTTATATATCTCATTCGCACATCTCTCCTGTACAGAATACGTTACGTTACGCTTCGAGATCACCACGCATTAGCCGCTCAAACTCTCCACGCTGACGCGTGTATAGACGTTTCACATCAAAAAAGCAGTAAAATATTCAGCAAATAGCTTGTAGTAAGAGGATAAACAATTTCTCTAGTATATGGATATGATGTATGTATTATATTTTACCTACACCAAAATTGTACATTAGAATTTATAGTGTCTCTATAAACAATATAGGATTCGGTCAATATATTATAGGTTAGTTTAAATAAAATAGATATGACATGAAATTTTAAACAACAAAAGACAGTTGAAATGTTAAAACACATTTCGTTACGAGGAATTGAGAAATTTGATTTTATCGACAATCAACTAATTGTGAAAGGTCTTTATGTAAGTTTTAATTATATTTGATATCAGAAATTACTTCTGACGTCGGGAGTACATAAATAATTCTACATAAGACTAAAATAAAAAAAAAATCGAACACATTGGACTCAAATACTATTTAGTATGTCGTATTTAAAACATTGAAATGAACTAATAACGAGGCAGCATTTAAAATATTTAATATACATCTCCTTTAGTTCGTTTAATTAGTATAACTGACGCTAGCGATAGGCCACGTTTCCTAATGATCGGTTACATTAATGTGTTGCGATTACTTCTTGGTCCAGAATTTATAGATTTATCTTTCCTTATATAAGTATCAGCAGAATTCACAATATTTTATCGTGTTATATTTTGTGTTTCAAGATCTATTGATCGCTTAAAATGTATTAAATTAGTATCATACCTATATGATATTGTATTATATTTGTCCTTGCAAAAGGATTTGGTGCGAGTATTGAAAATTAAGTTTAGGGTTGGATTGAGCCAGAAAAAAGACAGAGAGGAGGAGAAATATTTTATAATTTTGAAGTCGCGGCTTGACGTAACCACTGCAAAATTATCGGTCGATGCCAAATATTTCTTTTTAAACCGTATATGTTTAAATTACATAATGAATAGTGATTTCTTAGTCACATCAAACGTAACAAATAATTTTTTTCTTGAGAAAATTGCTAAACATTTATTTACGGTCAACCTTCAAAATTCACATCAATATCGCTTCGAAACAATCAAGGAAATGAAATTGGACAGTCACAGACGGACGGAAGTAATGACTGTTTATCGGACGACGAAGCACATAGAAGCGCCGAGGCGCCCGCGTCCCTACGATAAACGTCAGGGTTTTCCTGTTTACCGGCCAGAGGGCGCTGAGTGCCAATAACAATATGCAAGTACACGTGCCCGTTGATGCATCCACTCACTCGTAACCGCTTCGCTGTAAATTGGAGTAACATCCGCGCCGTCGTTCCCGCCCGGTCTGATTCATAAGGATCATTTCAAACCGTCATTGTTCTTTTGACTGTAGCCATATTCTGTTTGAAGATGACGATTTTTTGCTTTTAAAAATATATTATTTAAGATTTAGATGTAATAATGAGATCCGAGCATGACAAATGATTATATCTTAACCTCGTTATATATACTACTACCGTGTATTGTTTCATAAAAAAATGGATGATAAAGACAAGTGAAAAAATAATAATTCCCACTTTACGCGTAAGTACCCAAAAAAAAACTTTTTTCGAGATTTTATTATACCACTTTGTCGGCGTGATTAATATACATATCCATGCCATGCCAAATCACATATTTCTAGTATTAAAAGGCTTTGAGCTAAGCCCCGGACAGACAGACGGACGAACGGCCATGACCGAAACTATAAGAGTTCCTTGTTTACTACAGAACTCTATAAACAATATACAAAATTTACAAAGAAAAAAGTTGTTATTGACTAGAAAATTGAATTGAATTAATTGAAACATATGGGGCAACTTTTTTAACTTCTGAAAATAATCTGTCGTTTGTTAATTTTTTTATATTTCAACCATAAATAAAACATATATATACATATCAGTACTGTGGTAACTGGTAACACAATATTAAAGAAAATCAAAGTTGCGTAATATTGGTACACGGATCTTCATTATTTTTATTTGACCATTCATAATAAAAATGATAACGAATCATTTAATTTTATTCCAAAGCTGACCGCTCATTACAACCGTGATACGGGCCGTTCGCAATAAAATTGTATTGTGATAAGATTCTAGTTACAAATTACAGTTACAACGTCTGGGACACGGTTATTGCTGCGCGTTAACCCGAAAAATTTCACGGAAATGGAAATAAATATTTTCGAGTTCTAATGGCAATTTTCGAAGATTTCCCTCGTACCCATTTTATGATTTTAACGCCAGCAATGTAGTTTATGAAGATTTGAAGCTGATTAGATTTGGTAATCAACCAGCTGAGTATTAAAAAATTATAAAATAAAAAAAAGTTAAAACCGTCCCATTATATAAATAACATAACTAAGTGCATATAAGAAATTTCCCTAGTTCAAATTATCATATTTCGATCAGATTTTAGATATACTTTTTTTTTGAAATATGAGGCACTTTAGGAAATGAATTTGAAATGGTTTAGGGGCATTCCCTGCTAAATGGAGGGCGCCGGTGTCAGATTTCATCGTACCCTTTCGTATAAATACCTGCGATGCGGTTCAAATTACCCATTCGGAATCGCAGTTTAAACGGTATCTAACACACTAGGGAATAAAATTGGTGGTGCGTTTCAAATTTTTAATGTAACCCTATTACAATAAAGTGACTGAAAGTTAAACAGGGTACCGTTAATTAGTCACCCTTGATCATCATAGTTA
Organism: Eumeta japonica; assembly: GCA_005406025.1. NCBI lineage: Eukaryota > Metazoa > Arthropoda > Insecta > Lepidoptera > Psychidae > Eumeta > Eumeta japonica. The sequence goes on from BGZK01001260.1 coordinate 134,712, forward strand.
CAAAACAATTCTATTTTGGAATATTCCTAAGTGTCACTGGTATTATAAGCGCGTTTTAACGTATTCGAAATTATTCATAAAACACCGACTTCGATTTTACACAGTCGATTAATGTTTGTGTCGCAGGGTGGAGAATGCGTGTGGACAGCACTATCCAGGTGGCGCTGGCGGCGGCGGCGGCGGCGATAGTGGCCGAGTGGGGGTGCGCGGAGGGCTCACGCACCGCCGGCGTGCGGCTCTGCGGCCGCATCCTCAGCGACGTCATGAGCCGAGTCTGCAGCGCGTACAACAGCCCCGCCTGGGACAATCCCTCAGGTGACCGCCGATTGTCGTTGATTCGAATACGAAAGGACTGATGGAAACCTATAAATTTTATAAACATGAGATATAGCACCGTACACATCGCAACAAAACTCATTAAAGAGCGACCTTGAGATTGTCTATATTGCTCTAACGTTCAGAGATAAGTACTTTCCATTTCAGAGGTCCCAAAAAAAAAATTATTACAATTCTTTGACCAAAAATAATGTGTATCGTAGAACGGAACGAATGGATTACAATCAAGGTGCATCTTTAAAAGTTAGGTTTATAATTTAAAAGTTAGGTTTGTCATGTTATACCTGCATACGCTTAGACGTCGGCGTACATCCTTGAATCAACCGCTCGTATATATAAGCACAAAACCGGTCCATTGCCGCGCCGCTTACTAAACCGTCGTTTCGATGAACCCACTTTCGTTTTTCGTCTGGAGCAGATAAGGAAATATACGGAACGCGATTATTAAAAGAACGGACCTTAGGGTGTAGGTAGTGCTTCGAGGATTTGGAAAACTAAAATGATAGATTTCATGTATCAATTGAGAAAATATGAAATACAAAACTCAAAAATATACTTGTATTTTTAAGTTCGGCCCTTTTGTTAAAATGTATATATACGTTTTGCAATTACTGTATTATAATTCATTTTATTATAAATTTCATTATTAACGACATTATAAAAGGTGAACAGTGTCTAACATTTACTGCTAAAATATTTATTAACTTCATTAACTTTCCGCTATAAAAATAGAAAAATTTTGATAAAATTGTAAAAATACTATTTTGACACAGATTTTCAAAAATCGAGATTTTGTCAGATTTTAACGTTTAAGGATTTTAAAAATCTATTTCGACCATTTTCCGAGTAATATCTATATACCTATGTATGTAAGCCTCTCATAACTATTGAACATTTTAATCGATTAAAATGCAGTTTGCGACATTCGAAAGTAATCCACTAAACTTAAAATTTTCTAAAACGTTGAATCAATTATGGCCGGTAGATTTTGAGGATTTTCTAAAACAAAGTTTTGAATTTTTTTTAAATAACTTTTAGTCTACTCTACCGATAGGTACCATAATCTAATTAGTTCTTCTCCACAAACCGTGGCATCGACTACCGTAATTTTCATAAAAATTGGTTCATCCCTTCAAGAAATATCACTGGAGAAAAATTTTTTAAAAAGTGTTTTTTTAAAACATTTTGCATACTGCACTAACGATAAATTCCAAAATCTGTTTTAGTCGCTCTCCTTAAAAATCAACGTCGATCTTTGCTACATTTCTCAAAATCGGTATATTTGCTGAAAAAATGTCGTTGGAGAAAAAATTTATGTGAAAAAAGTTACTTAATTTTTGAAATATTTTTTAATCTATTATTCTAAAAAATCAACGGAGATTGTTTTAAAATGCATCAAAATCGGTGGGTATATTCGAAAGATATCGTTAACGGAAAATTCAAAAAAAATAAGGGTCTTTCGAATTTCAACATACGAAATTCTTGATAAATTGATGTTTGGTACTCGGCCATTTTCTTCTGTTTAAAAAACATTGTCGAATGCCATAAAGCAGATCAAAATGGAACAAACGTGTTCGACAGATATCATAGCAAAAAATTAAAATTGTATTTTTAATATACATATAGATATTTGGAATCGAAGATCTCGATCGAGGAATTATATTTTTAAGCACCGAGAACTTGTAAAAGAAATAATATCAATGTTTTGAGAGTGATGAACTAAATAACTTATTGCTCCTTTATTTTGTAACACTATGAGCTCTTGAGCTCGACAGTAGTAAGAAGTACAACGAGCAGAATGCGTTAACCGTTCTTAAAATTTTTGAGTTCGAAAACTCATAGACAATATTTATAATTCAAAGTGCTCAAAGATACACCAATAAATATCTTAGCGGAAAGTTTTAGGGATGGTCGACATGGTCGACCGTTTATCAGAATTTTTCAACATTTTATTTTAATACAAACGACTTTTAGAATATGAAAAATGTAGAACTCCTAAATGATTCTCCGTACGATTCCGTCTTGGCGTCATGTGCCTTATTACTGTTCCCAAGAATTATGAATCAGTTGCGAGGTCATCGACAACGCGGCTGAAGAAGGGGCTATTTAAAAGAATAAAATACGTGTTTCGGAGGTCACGAGTAGAGTAGAGTAGACTAAACCATAAAACTAAAATATAAAGATCGGTTTATCGTATGAAATGGCATACTAACATCGAATATTTTCAGAAACAAGTTTATTTTATGTATTTTTTTGTTATTCATTCCGAAAGGTTTTATTATGATGCAAGTACGCAAGTGCTGTACTTAAAAAAATAACTATGATTTTAACAAACGTGATATCTAGAAGATACGGTAGAAATTGATTGCAATTGGTGTGAGTAAGGAATATATATTTTCTAAATAATCATAATTACATCTAATATCTGAACGACAATGACATTTGAGATAACCTTATCAAGCAACAACTGGTTAAAAGTTTTGTTTTAACTACCTACTCATGTACATATTTAATGAACCAATACTAACATAAATTCTTCCTATAACAAAAAAAAAATGTGTATAATTTATCCATAAACATATAAATATGTGCAAAAAATATTCTTAATCATTTTCTTTCCTAACGATATTATAAGCTTCAAATTATCAACGCCAAAGTACCCAACGTGTCAAAGAAATTGATACAAGCGATCTGACATTATTTCTTGACTTGTGTAATTTTTTTTTTCATTATTTATTTCGTTTAAACAATTAACAGGATTTATAAATATGTATCTATTAACGCTGTAAGTATTTTTAATTGAGTTCTTATGATAATTATGTTTGTATATTAATCATAAGTTAGGTAAATGAAATGAAATAATATTTTTATACAAATAATAATTTTGTAGAAAAAATAATGAAATAGTATTAGATATTCTCATATACATAATACTTAATGGTTGAATAGTCACCGATTCTCACATTTCTCTACAAAGATAAGAATGTGTGGGAATGAGCAACTTTTAGATTGAAATTATAACAATATTTAATATGTCATAAAAATATTTAACGCATGTCAAGACATTTTTCCTTAGGAACATTCGTAGTGCTTAATTTTTAACGTATAATCTATAATTTTTTACGTCCCAATTCAATAGAAATATATTATTTCAACTTTAATAAATTATGTTAAAAGTATTCTAAAATTCTCTTTTTCTTCATAACGTACACGACGAAAAACACCGCCACTAAAATAATAAATTATGTGCGCGTCCCTGACCTATCGTAAAGTTGACAGCACCGAATGTCAAACCGGAACTTATTTCGTGCCCGAAAAACCTGAAGCTTTAATAGTCCTGAGTTAGTGAAACCGTAAATAAACCTTCGCTTCGTTCAGTAAACATTTTATTTTTGATAATACTTTCATGTTGATAAAACGTTAACATATTAAAATTAAAGATAATATTAAGATGCACCATTAAACGTCACTTCTTAATGCCTTTTTGTCGTCCGCTGTATGCTGATCAAAAATATATACCTAACTATATAAATAAATATTGCGCCTCACGATCGAGTCCTTTACTCGAGTCGACCCCGAGGAGGCGTTGACATCCGCCGAGTTCATTTGACCTCACACAGTGCTCTATTCAAAAATACAAAATAATGAATAAGGAGCCGATGGCCGGTAAAATATCTTTACTCAGGATGTCGGTCGTAAGCGATCGCGTTCAGAACTTTGCGGCGCTTCAAACGTATAACGGAACAATGGATTTTTATTCATAATAGTAATTAATTCATCAAAGGCGGCGTGGGGCCATCGAAACGGAATGTACTCGCAATAAGTGAACCATAATTAGCTGACCGATATCGCTGACCTCTACGTGTTTACCTCTGATCGCGGCCCCGCCACGGCGCTAGCATGCGCCGGCCGTTACGCGTTTGATCCGCGCGCGGCGCGACGCTCATACGGACGTCCCGATACTATTCATTGCCATCTTCAACAAATAGGTACGTTTGTCCGTAAATAATATCTACCGTCGGCGGACTCGAGCGAACAGGACCTGCCGCAACGCCTTTATAAGTGAGCTAGCGTCATCGAATGTTATGATAGCTGGTTTTTAATCCTCGCTATGTTCTTCGCCCGATATTTAGATATCGAGACAATAGTATCTACGTGTTTATTTACGGCGTATCGAGTTCGTTTATACTAACACGGGCAGGTAGTTTTCTAATGAATCCGAGCTGCGTCCAAGGACGGATCCAGCCGAGTCAGGGAGGGGTCACAAATATTAGGTTCAGTAGAGAATGGCTCTAATTGGAGTACCCAGCCCAGAGGGGTCACGACCCCCGTGGCTCCCCTTGGGTTCGCCCTTGCCTGCGCATGTGTGTACGTCAAAATAGTCCAAAGGAGGAGTAGGTACTACATACAATCGATGCGGCAGTGACTGTCGTCTAACTCCTTACATTTCATTGCGAACGTAATCATTCGACTTCGCCAATTTAAAGATCACAAATGAACGTTGACGCCATACTAACGCTATACACAGGTAATGCGAGTGATTTATACTTCGCGTAGAAGGTCAGTTTTTGTCTTACGAATAATGTAGTTGAATGACTGTCACAAAAGTACCTACAGGGTCACAACGCAATGACCGCATAAGATAAACAGTATACCTAATCATTTTTTAGTGATTAATCGAAACTATATTCGTAGCCAACACCAAATATCGTAAATTTAGTTCATGTTAATTTTTTAAAGAAATGTAATGTATTTTAAATTATTTCTAGACTTGTCAACACTACATATTAATAATAATAGTAATTAATATCGTTAAATCCATACATATGTCTAATATGTCATACAAAATCGAAGTGTCTGTTTGTGTTAACTGAATTTTTTTAAGTCCATAACAACCTTTAAAATATATATCCGTTTTTCCGGGATATGAACGGCTAATCTAATTTTGATGGGATTACTGGATGGTAGAGGATCTTAGTAAACATCTAAACGGCTATAAGTAAACATCTATAATAAAATAATTTATCAACAATACGTGCATCTTCGATGTAATATTATGCGTTTCTCTAGCACTTGTAGATCCTGGGGGGGCGGGAGGTCATAGGGGTCATGACCCTCCCTGTGCTGGACCTTGTCTTACTATTCTAATTGAATTAGAGCGTGTCCTGATTGAACCTCGTGTGTGTGACCCCCTGACTCGAAGGCTGGATTTGACCATGTTCTCTGGGATGATTTGGTCTAGTTTAATAAAATGGATCGGGTCGAAACCAGGGTCAGGGTTAAGAGCAAGACAGGAATCGGAATCTAGATCGAGATCGGGATCAAAATCGAAATCAAGACTAGGATCAGAAGCAAGAGGTGGACGGGAACTTAATTGAAAGTGAGACCAGGGCCGAAATCAAGGATGGAACTGTGATTGGAATTGAAAGCGAATTTGAGAAGGGAATCCAGAGCGGGACCGGTATGGGGATCATAGTTGACAGCGCGATCGGACAATCTAAAAAATAAAGAAATTCATTATGTCTACGCCAACGGAGCTGTAAAATAATAAAATATTACTTTTAAGGTATTAAATATATATTTATTTACTTGTAATACTTAGATACAACCAAGATATCGCAATAGAAGTCTTGAGATGATAATTTCCGAAACATTGGTAGATTTTAATGAGTAAGCTGTAATGCGCATTTAATTTATATGATAATAAATAATTTAATTTCAGTGGATCGTTCAGCTGCTCTCGCACGGCGTAAGAGAGATGTGGGAATTGCCGATCAGTGCTGCAACTATGGATGCACGTGGGAACAACTCAACGAATTTTGTGCAGTCAGCACTAAGTAAGTTTCATTTCCATGATTACCATAAGGTAACGAAATTTATAATCAACCTGTTCTCTTATAGTTTTGCAATAATTCTAGTAGTACGAATTGTTATGAAACTGAATCTCTTATTCAATTATTATTATATTTAATTTATAATGTTCTTTTAGTTTTTATTGCATTAAACAAATCGTACGTAAACTCGGCTATGTTTGAAAACAATTAATATTTACTTTTTAACTTACTATAGGTACAATAATACCCTTTTACAGTTATAAGAAACTTATAAAAATGCAAAGGAAAACTACAAACAAAAATTAAAAACACACATGCACCCAGACACATATATACATACACACTTTTACAAGCGCACACGCGCGCGCGCGCGCGCGCACACACACACACACGCGCACGCATTCACTCAAACACAAACACACGTGCGTACAGGCACGCACGCACGCAAACGCGCGCGCGCACAAAGGGAACTCCATGAACAGCACCGAACTCTATCTTTTGATAAATAAAATTAAAGTTTTACATTGGAAGAGTCTTTTAAAGTAAACAAATTAACTGGGATTGTTTCAGTTCAGAATCATCATTAGATGCTTTGGAAGCTCACTTGATCGCCGATCGATCGGTAGAAGAAACAACGTCGCGGGTGCCGACAATGATCTCGGCGGAAGGCACCGGTAGCAGCGCATCGGGTCCAAGTGGCAATGAGAGCGGCCGACGCGGGCGCGGCGAGGTGGGACGCAGTCGGAGCGGCGGGTACGGGCACGGGCACGGGTCATCGCGGGGCGGGGACCGGGATCGAGAGCATGTTAGAACGCGTGGGCGACGCTGTTGGTGCCGGCGCAAGCGTCGCGCTGGCCGGCGGCGCTCCTCGCTCATGGGTAACATGGTGTGTTCGTCTCTTACCACTGAATTGCACTCTAATGTACCTCACCGGTTCCTTTTCGCTAACATTTATCACAATAGGATTTTCAATTCATTTTACTATTACAATAGTTATATTATCAATTCTTTACGATTGTAATGTTCCTTTTATCTAATAATAATGTACGTTTATTGTAAAAAGTTAATGACCTACGATAAGACTAAGTACACATTATTTTTAAAACACGAGATAGATGTTGATTATCAACTTAAGAGTGCAAAGACGTGGTGAGTCTACTAATATATTAACGCTTATCGCATGTATAACTAATATACCTATATAATCGGAATAACAGCATCCTGCTTATGCAATGAGCACATTATAATACATAATACAATTATAGGTACTTACACTAAAGACTTAACAACGCATTTATGCAAGCTAAAACCCGGCATTCACAGTCATTAGTCTAGGTACCATAGTTATAGTTTACCACAAATGGCGTCTATTAGTCTTAAATTTTTCTATATTCTAAAAATGTTTAAAACCGTGTCTATACTTTATCATGCTTATGTCACTAATCATTAGAGGTGCAGATTTCGCACATTATGACACCGGTCACACGAATCCAACTGAACTGACAAATGACGTTAATCGTAACAATTAAAATGAAAATGTTTGAATCGGTTATTAGTCAACGATTAAAATTTCACAAACACGGCAATACTTTGTTTATTATTATTTTAGACTAAACTCATGTTACTGAACTATGAATGTCGGTCTGGAAATCCTGGTGGAATGTTTTAACTATTCGATGGAAAATTTTCTATAGAAATAAAAGTCCGAAATGCCTAAGAATAATTCACTTTTTTTAGTTTACCAGTTTTACGAACAAAACAAAAAGTGTTTACGTATCTGAAAACTCTGAAAAAGTAAAATATTTTCTAAAATTTCGAACTAGAAATATTTCCACCTAGACTCTAAGAATTTGTTCTACAAACAAAACTGACTTTCACTTTTATATTCTAGCTCAATAACAACTGACAATCGAACGATACTGAAAATTTACTCGTCTATTTCATCACAAAATTGAAATCTAATTTTGATTAGAAAAAAACATCAAAGCTATCGCAGATTATATTCTATCTCGTTCTTGGGAAAAGGAGTTTCACACATAATTTCATGGCCCTGCTATGAATTCCCATTACAGTTCAGCCTAGGCCTAGCATACGTCTTTGAGAAGTGTATTTCTATAGGCTATAGGACTGTCCTTCTCACCAACAAAATGAAAGGGATAGTCCTATGAGAGACTCTCCAGTCAGATGGGTCATCATGGGGCATGACCCTCTGGCTATCTTTATTGTAATAGAAAATATGTGGCTAAAACAGATATATATATATATATTTGTAACCTTTTTCGTTTCAGCATATCCCTATTAATATATTTTAATGTTATTTACTTTGCCTTAAAAAAAAATTATAAAGTTATAAGTTCGTTTTTGGCTTGTTCTATGACAATCATAAAATACAAAATCGACTGTACAATACTTCAACAATTTGTTTGTAGGTTAGTTGTTGTCATAGACTTTGACGTCACCCCAAGAAGCGCGGCAAATGGCGAACGTTTAAAGTTCCTAAATCTCTGATATTTTCAAAAATTCTTTTCTTACTTTATTTTACTTTTCTTTTTTTTTGGTAAATATTTTTTTATAATGATATAACGATATGAGCTATCGTATTAAAATATATAAAAAAAGAGCAAATTTTCCCTATTGGAGCCAGTTTTGACAGGACCTTGTATTATGACCCGACCCGGCTCGAAGATTGGATTTGCCTTTGTTCCAAGACGTCATGCTAGACTTGCAGTAACATCCTTTGTCTATTTGGTAATTTAAAAACTTAATAAATTGGTTCTTTTTACTTATCTAAAATTAACCAATTACTTCATCAAAAAAATTTAAATGCAATTAATGACTGTTCTTTAATGGAGTTCTTAAGTATAATGCTATTATTTTTATATTGTATAATTTAAATTTTATGCTAAATTTCGAAAATTGGATCAGTTAAGGTACCGTTTAACATTTATCTATTAATATCGGAATTCTGATAAAAATCAATATTTAGAAATAATAATTATGCCAAAACACAGTTTTTTTTTAAATTACTGTATTATGTTTATTTATCCCCCAATAATAATAATAGAAAAGCATAAATGAGGATTTCAAAAAGGTTATTCATAGAAAAACTGTATAAATCGCTTTCATCACTACTCTATCCTTAAATTGTTAGTTCAGTGGCAAAAGAAAATTAAAGCACATATAAATTTAAGCAAACTTTCATAAAATAATGAAGTTTCGTTTATTTAATTTTTTTTAACCCATCATATACACACTAATCATTTAAACTCAACTCGCACTTAACTTTCTTTTATATAAAAATAATAATAAATAATGCCTCTGTCGATCTACCAAGAAAAATTATATTTGTGAAATTTTATCTATGCTCTTTGTGAACAAAATTTAGCAAAAATACTTACTGATGTAAACTTACTTGTAAGAATCTATTTGATTTTAGGTAAGTATTAGCATTTGGTAATAAATAATGTAATAAGCAGTATCAAATAGTGGCATATTTTATTCATAATTGAGATATCACAATTTTAGGGAAAATAATTCGTAGATACAGAACATAAAATTTAAACGAAAACTAGTAATCGTATTTTACTAATTTTTATTCATCTTGCTATTTCTTTAGAAATCTACATAAATCTTGAGTTTATTTTGACTCACTGTCTGGTATCTAATTGAGCTAGAATCTTTTAATCATTTTACTTATTATAATCGATCGATCAAGTTGTGATGTTTTGAATGCATGTTTACATGAATGTTTTGAACGTTGTAATTCGTTATCATTAAGCATTTAGCATTTCGTTTCTTGATATCATTCATCATTATATTAGTAAAATGTTAATATATTTGGTTTACGATTTTAATTCTGCAACTCTATATGTAAAGGGTTAAACCGTAGGTACTTGTATGTACGAAGATCATGAAAAATCAGGCCATATAAATATCTGCAATTCATAAGAAAATTACAAAATACACCCTAGGTGTTAGATATAAATTAAGAATAAACACTTTCGGTTATCTTCAAACATTGATTATGCAATCGATGATTACTATCCGATGGTTAAGAAAAAGAACAAGTCTGTGAAAGAAAAATTTTTCTTTTGATTATATTGAAAATTATTTTACTAAATCATTCTATTGGATGATTGATTGGCACTAAATTGTCGAGATATTTTCATTCATCACATTTATTAATAATTTACTTGGAAAAAAATTAATATTTGCCTATCAGTCTTGGAAAATATGTTCCAAATTAAATTTGCAGCTTATTATTGCATGTAAAATTGATACTATTTTTTTTATAACCAAATACAAAACTTTACTTAGTAAATATGTATATCAAAAATTAAATCAGAAGTATTTACTACATACACTTCAAAATGAAACATTTTTAAAAAATTGCAAATCCTAAATAGACATTAAAACATTTCTATTTTACACACAGAGGTTCGTAAGCAATGCACCGCGCGCTGCGCCCGTGGTGGGCACCGTGTCTCCACTATTGAGTTGGGGTCGCACACTTCACGCTGAGCTGCCGCCTCGTGAACATGATCGGTTCGCCTATGTAACCGTGTAGTGTCCCCATCGACAATATCTGGTCCGACTTGGAGGACCATAGGAGAATCGGCTCTCCGATTGCCGTCCAGCCTGTGCTGATGTAATGAGTTCCATCGCTAAAACGATATTTAAATGAGGTTCTCAAGAGCTGTCTATTTGCATATCATGAATAAAATTAGGTTTTCACAATATGTGTTATGAGACTTGGACAGCACTTTTATCTCCTTTAAATAAAGCATAATGTGTTCCAATAATCATAAGTACTGTAGGAAGGAAGGAAGGAACTATGCAGTTATCGGTCTTGTTGCATTTTTTTTTCATTATTACTGTACATATTTCTAATTTAAAAATACTATTGCTCTCTATACTATGACTGATAGAAAATAATTTTAATCAGTGTATTTAATTTACTAGTTTAGAAATATTTTCCATATTTCATGACTGTAAAAATATTATTGTAACCTTTATATGAAAAATAATTGTAAAGAATCAGAATCCTAATTTCAAAGTTCAAATGACAAATAAAAATCTCTATGAATTCATAGATGTTAATGACAGAAGTATGACCAAGGCCAACGATTCTTAATTTAGTTTAGAATAGTTGTTAAGGGTTATTTATTTAGTCATACACTTACAATAAAAATATCATATTTTATGGAATTAGTTCCATTTTCCTTCACATTGCAAGAAATGCTATTGACAAAAAAAGACTTTCAGAAAGATCCATTAACATTGTTGCATCCAAAAAACTATATTTTAAATACAATATTAAAAATAAATAATTTCAAATATGATAGTAAATGTAATATATTTTTACTGGAGGAGCATCGATAGAAAAATACTAACTTTATTAAAAAGCTAACAAATCTTGAGTTACAAATATTCATACCATGTAAGTTTTAAAGATCTCCGAACAATCTGTGATATCCACTAACTGATAAAAAGATCAATAATTTATAACAGTAACAGTTTATTACTGTATTAGAATATTACTGTATAAACTTTTTTTATGTAGTGAAATAGTCAATACTCTTAAGGTTATGGTGAAGTAATTTTCGACTGATTAACTGAATTCTTTATAATATAATAGTGTGAAATCTTCCTGTATTTTTATTTAGTGCATTTATGTCAAGTTATCAAAAACACAGTATAAAACAACATTCTCGATCTTTAGCTAAATTCATTATTTTTCATTACATTTCATTCACAAATATCATAAATCTCATATCAATTCAACATCTCTAGAATAGTCAATATTTTTTCAATACATAGAACACTAGCCTCAATGGAGGATTAGAGCAAGGATCAACATTGTAATTGAGATAAAAACTCTTTGAAGTTTCAGATTGCAATAAACATACACATACCTTTTACATTCATAAGGGGGCACCATTGACAAACATTCATACAAAAAAAAATAATAAAAAACCATTTCATAAAATCAACTTTTAATAACATCTATTCCACAATAAAAGCATTTTATATACAATTTTAAAAGTCATTAAGGTTTAAATCAGACTTTTTATCTGTACACATTTTATCAGCACTTTTCTTAGATAAATAATATTTATTAAAAATATAATATTTACCTAATAATACCAACAATATAATGAAGCCTAGTCATAATGGACCAGATTCATTGTGTTCAATTTGTTTTTCTTGATCTGATTTTTGTGATGAATTTTCTGATATCCCCTTTAATGGCATCAATTGAAAGCGTAAACTATTCCCTTTAGATATTTTCTGGACTATTTTACCAACAGGCTTTACATTACTGTCAATTGTGAAGAAAATTTTTTCCTGTAAAACAAAAAATAATTAAATTCTGCATGGTCTTGTAGACAAAACATTTAATTCCACCATGAAAGGTCCCAGAATTAATTACTTTTATTAGTCATTCATAAATTACCAAGTAAGCAATTTTCTGGTGATTTTTTTAACTTGATGCCCAAATCAAGTGCTCCAGGACGTTTTATTACCATTATTTGAGATGCCTATACTTAGTTATTATTAATCACAAAATCATAAGAAGAGAGTAAAAGTTTTCGAAGTTATACTGCTTTTAGAGCATTAAGAAAATCTGATTAGATTGTATCTAAAGCATGTAACATGCCGATGTAACAAATGATTCAGATTCGGAGTATCAGGTCAATATGTACAAAATATTTATTTAATGTGGCATATTCTGATAAAAACTGGTGAAGTATGTTTCAGCCCTCGCGCAGTGTTTGGGTTCCATAGTTCTTTGTCACAGTAAATGGACTTAGAATACGGCTTTTTGTTTGAAACCATAAACCTGTTAGCTTATGGTTTAATGGCTAATAACAACTAAAAAGGGCCCACAATAGATGGATGTTGAGGATGATCTGATTTTATATTTCCACAATTTTACATAGTCCATAAACTTATATTTACTATCTATTTTACAAACTAAAAAATTGTACAAGTAATTTTTAATGGAATTTATATGAAATTTTGCTTTTTACTTTTCAAAATACATTTTATAAGTTGGTTGACTATTATTTAACATGTGAAGCCCATGTTCCTCCCAACAAGCACAAATCAGTTTTAAAATTATCCCAAAACCATGGTTTCATCAGGACTATAGAAGATTTATAAGTGATTACAAGTCCAGAAAAGAGTCCACTCTATATTTGCACTTATAAACTATTTATAATGCATCTTTGAAATGCTACTTATGCCAATAATAGTCCTATAAAACAATATTACGTGCTCAACAATGTGTCAATTGTGGTTCATTGAGCAAGTCAGTTATCAGAAACACTACTAGATATCTTGATTAAATAAAAAAATAATTAATACCTTGATTTTTTTACGAATTATATTCATTTATCATTCAGGAGCATGTATGTATGGGACTACAAGGTAAGTCTAGCTTATTCGTGTGTTTGCACAGCATGTCTTTCGTATTAATAAATTTGTTTAGTAAATATTCAAGGCAGCTGCCATTTTATCAGATAGCATTTTGAAATGGGTTATAATGCTACAATAGGCATACCTGGTTTTATGAGGACAAATGTCAAAACCAAAGAACAGTCATTATTAACAAACTTAGAGTTTAGAAATGTATAAAAAAAGGAAATGACACAATGTTCATGAGTTATACAGTTTTGTTATAAAAATATTTAAAGATGTGTTGCTTTTCATTGAATTAATAATCCTCGATTGGACTTAAATATCATATTTTATTCCAGATAAAGTATGGTCACGTTTATGGATATTGACCAATTTCTGACCAAAGATGATTTCCTGTCTTTAAGGAACTCACTTTCAGGCTTATGTAAAATAAAACAAGAACTGTAGATTAGTTCAAGTAATTTAACCTTATATTTACTTATAAAGGTCATAAAATGTCATCTTATAAGTTTAAGTAACCATAGTAATCACTCATCAGTATAATCGCTCTTGTTTTATGCAAACTTGTTATATATAATGAAAGCAACATATAATTAGATTTGTTGTTAACTTATCAAATATTTTGTTGTTTGCATGTAACATTAAATCCTACGTACATAATGATTCCTAAAAAAATTGTCAGTTTCATAAAACAAAAAACATACATTTGAAACACAAATACCAAATAAATGAACTTACAGACATTTGCATGCTTTCACCATCTTCCCCTGAAATAATAACTTTTACTTCGTAGCGCTTTTCTAACAACTTGACCATTTTTTTTATTGATGTCATAAGATCGTGTTGTCCAATTTTATAAGACAAAGTTATCAATTTCTTGCCTTTTAAGGCACTGTTATTTTTCTCATTTTGTTTTTCTTTTCTTCTCATAAGTTCTTCTTCATAATATTCAGCTTTTGTTACCAACCTAGGGTAAAATATAAAAACAATAATTAAAAATTCAGAAAATCAATGGGATTAAGATAAACAGGCATGGTGAATATAAAAAATAAATACATTTTTTAATTGAGATTTAGACTCTTACTGTTATAAAAAATACTCCTATCAACAAATATCTTTTTTATTTTAAACACATCCAGAACAACCAAAACACAATACCGCAAAGAAAAAATAATTACGAATATAATATAAGCCAACTGATAAAATTATTAAAATTAATTAAAAAGTTTAAACAAGAGATAAAACTAATTATAAGATTTTTATATGTAGACAAAATTTAAATATTTCCAAATATATATTTGAGATGTATAATGCTAATGGAACTCCCATACTACTGGCCTTTAAGCAACTGTCAAATTCCTACACTTTTAAAATATAACACTATCCTTAAATTTGTTTCATTTATACACAAATACTTCTAGATAAATTAACAGGCACTTTTGCAGATTGAAGTTGAACCTTTACCTAAAATATAAACTATGTTTTACCTACAAAACATACATACAAAATGTTGCCTGTTTTCTTATCCAAAAGCTAATGAACCAACAACCTTAAATTTTACAGAAGGACAGTAGATAGAATTGAAAGTAGAAAGAACAAACATAAAATAATTATATTAATGCAAAACATTATCCATTTTGTTTTTTAATTTTAATGAAAATACTACTTAACACTAGAAAACGGAACATTCTGACACCCCTAAAAGCATAGATGGGTCAATTTTGGCCATTTTATTTTGCTACAGTAATGTGAAGATATGTATACAAATAAAACTTGTAATTATGATAGAATGTTTTTATTACATATTACACTTATTTTTGGTATACTTTGGCTTAAAATAGAAATCACAATCACAAATGATTAAAATTAAAATTAAATAAAGTTATAAAAATGTCAATTATTATTCTTCGGAATCGCATAATGTGCAACTGGAAAACTCTTTTGATGTGCACTTCTTGCAAACCATTTTTTTACAAGCTTGGCATTTTACACACAATTTGTTACCGGCACAAGAAGACTTTACCTGACAACGAGTGCATTTGTCTTGATGTCCAGCTATTTCGTTTGGTATATTGATACGAGTATTAGACGTTTTCATGCTATTTGCATATGGTTCAGCTAGTTCTTCTCCTAAATCTAAGATAAACGCCCTTTTGCTGATTTTTTTTCCAATTAGATCATGATACAATATTCAAGAATTTATTACTGCTAAGTCTAGAAAATTCTAAAAAGTGTGAACTGGCCAATGCCTAGATGGGGCTTTGACAGAGTATTTACGAGCCATTTGATGCACATCTACCCCACACTTTGAACTATTGTAAAGTGATACTACATCCGGTTTCTTTTTTGAATTAGTTTTTATTTGAATATTTCGGTGCATAAACCTAAGGAGAACATTTTTTTTGTGCTTTCCTTGATACACTATTAAAATGATATTGTCTTTTATCAGTACCACTTTACTGCATAACTCTTCTTTTGCTTATTTAACGCAAGCAAGTATTTACCGAAGAGCTTTATTTATTGTACCAACAATACTTGTTCCGTTTGACTTTAAAACTTTAGCAAGGGATAGAAACGTGAAAACATTATCACAAGTGATATTTCTTCCTTTCTTTAGGTTTGGCTGCATCAATTTTTTTTATGACATAATCCCCAAGACGTTTGACATTTGACCTGACTTCATCCTTGCCTAGGTACGGAAATGCATTTACTATATATATAGAGTCCTTATCTAGAGACAACCAGAACTTTTGTCCCTATTTGTCGGGTTTTGAACCCATAAAATGAGTAAACCTACATCGATGTTTGGAAGGGAACAGTTGTTCATCAATTGTTATCTATGGTCCTGGCGAATAACAACTTTGAGCATTAGATGACGATACGTCACTATTTGTGGGTAATTGTTGCCACTTTTCAACAGATGAATGCAACGACTCGCCTTCCGATTGTCTTCGTCGATATCTTGAAGAAATTGCGTGATTTTCGCAGGTCATAGACCATATTTAGCCATAGTGAACACAAACGCTTATTATGTAAGGCGATGTGATAGGAACAAAACACACGTTATGCTTTAGCCACGGCTACCCGCTTACTAGTGCAGTGTAATGTAATACACTCCAATGCCACACCCCCTCCTTCCAACGCCTCCTCGCCGTTTCGCCGCAAATGTTTAATACGGCGCGTTAGTACCTACATTGACCAATCAACGACATTTTAATAAACTTAGAAGAAAGATAAAGTTAAACTCCAACATCCATGACTGGATCAAAATTGACCCAACCGAGCTTAGAGGTAAATTTGAATAAAAAAATATGTTTATTGCATTTACGTGATTGAAGACTCGTATAAATAATAATCTTCATATTTCATGAAAAGTCATAAAAAGTTATGGTTATACGCATTATAAAATATTAACTAAAGCAGGAAGAACATTGAAATGGGTCTAATTTGGGACGCCTGCACTTCTAGTGTTAATAAATAAATCTCATATTTAAGATAAAAAAATAGCCATAACTCCCCCCAAACATATTATATTTATGAAAGGTAGACATTGTGTTTCTTTAATTATTTTACATGAAAACTATTAAAATAGTCAATACTAAATTTTGTACACAAAGTGGCTATACCCCTGAAATTCAATATCAAACACAAGCTACATATGTGTTATTGATACTATTGGATCAGCATTCCAATTAGGCTTGGAACTTTATTTAAGATTGGGAACGAAATTGAAACTGAAATCAGAATTTGGATAGAAATCCAGAGCAGGATAAGAATTTGAAACAATAAAGGGACTGTAATCGAAACTGCTTTCAAATCAGGAGCGGGAGCCATTGAAACAGTAGTTATTACTGAAACTATAATCTACATTGAATGCAGGATCTAAAATAATGCTACAATGAAATGATGAAATTCTGTATGTAAGTGGGCAAAGCAATGAAATCTGTCATATTTTTATATTCAAAACTGTTACGTCTTGTGCAAATCTATAGACATGACATTATTTTAATATGAAAGGTTATTGATGCAGTATATGTATTTTGCACTGTTAGAAATATTTTTTAATAAAGTATTTTTTATTAGAATTTATATCTGTTGATAAAAAGTGCTATATATATATATGTATGTATCTGAACGTAACAGTCACGCGAATTCAACGCTTTTTCGTCATATCAAAAGTGCCAAATATACCTAAAGAAGTTATAACTTTAAAATTTCTATTTATTAGCATGACATGTGAATAGATATTATGATCAAACGTTACATACTTGTAAACTGGTCGTTTAGTCTTGGAATCTACGTCTTGTACTTTAATTAATTTCAATTCTCGCTTATCTGATAAATTTTGTGCATTAGTTAAGTCAGTAATGCTAACAGAATTATCAATTCCAATCAAGGTAATTCTATTTTGTATTGTTTCTTTCTTAATAGCTTTTGGTATCTCTTTTCCATCGGATGTTAACTTACTGCCTAGACACCTAAAATTTACAATTTTCTTAAAAGTTAATAAACGTACTAATTTATTCATTATGTTAACAAGACTACTATTTCGTAAGAAGAAAACGTCCACAAAAATTAACAAACATCACGAAATTTATTGGTATATTTGATTGGTATTTGACACATCTGTTTGACGTATACAATAATTGATAATTGACAACTGATAATCCGTCAAATTACAATCTTCGTATTGACTATGACTGTGTAAAGAAGACATTCAACTTCTCCACCAATTTTGATGAGAATGAGAATGAGATTTAAATGTGCATTTACAAAGAAAGTCAACCTAATGGCCCTCTGGAAGTGGAGGAGGATTGATTTTTTGTGCCTTGAACGATAATACAACGCGGTATCGCTTACGAATAGCGCGAATTGGACACTTGACGTCGGACGTGGAATGTCTGTGTAGGGAGTATAGAAGCAGAGAAAGGGTGGAGCCTTAACGAACTCCTGCTTTGATTAATCATTTAGTCAAGTATATGTACTCGTGTCTAAAAATAAAATACTTATTACTGATGTAACTGTGTATAATGTGAATGAGAATATTTCATACTTTGAGAGCGTGAAGTTTATAAATAAGACCCGCGTGCCATATCCTATCGAAGACCTTAGCTACATCGAAAAAGATCGCTATGATTTTTTACTTATATTTAAAGCCCCCATGATGTATTCGACTAGACGGAGAGCTTGCTGGGGACATGAATGTATAGGACGAAAACCGAAGTGTTCATCTATAATAAGGTCTTTACCGAGAAGGTGATCGCTTAAGTGAGTTTTGGGGATTTTCTAGAAAAATTTACCTAGACCGCTCAGGAAGCTAATTGGTCTGTAAGTGACAGGGAGGTAGCGAGGTTTCCCTGGTTTATGAATGCCTATTACCTCCGCCTCTTTCCAGATGGAAGGGCAATAACAATTTTTACTACACATATAACAACAAACAATATAATAACAACAAACACTGGTTGTTACATATAACAACCAGTAAGCCCAATAGAGGCAAGAAAAAGCATTTGATAGATTTATTGCTAATCCCATCAAGGCCCGGTGCCCTTCGGGTTTTGAGAGATTTAATCAGCGGTTGTGTTTCGCTGAGAGAGACGGGAGGCAGATCGTCGGGATCGTCGAAGGAAGCTTTGTGCCGGACCTCTTTCTCGATGCGGTGTATGTGTAAAATGTCATGCGGAGGGGTAGCGTGTGAATATTGGGATTCTGTACTATCTGCTAGGCACTCCACTATCTCCGCGTTGTCTAAGGCAATAGAATTATCTGATCTTTTAAGAAGAGGTGCAGGGATGTACCCTGATTTAAGCGCTTTGGTAACATTCCAAAACGCTTTGTGTGTGGGCGTGATTTCCTCTACGAGATTGCTCTAATTCTCATTTCAGACCTTCTGAATGCGAGCTCTCACTCGACGTTGTAGTTTTATGAGACCGGTAGGTGGTCTGAATCGAGACAGTGAAGTGTCTTGATACAGCTCACGTTAAGCGCAACGCCTTTAAGTACGGCAATGTCCAGCGTAAAGAGTTTATTAGAGGGATCGCCAGGGTAGTAAGCTGACGTGGAGGGCGCGATAATTTCGAAATTCAATTTCTCCTCAAGTCGTTCAATTCGTTTCCACTAGAATTAGCAACCAGGAAACCCCATCTGGGGTTTTTACAATTGAAATAGCTGAAGAGGATGATGGCATCCTATAAGGCGAGGAGAGCTTCGAGGTCGCTCCGGAACAACTTTTTAGTAGCCGGGAGGCAGACGGAGACTATGACAAGTGTACCGTGGCCTGTCATAGCAAGTCTAAAACCTAAGGCTTTCATATTAGTGAGAAGTGGATAGGGCAATAGTATAAGGAGTGCTTATAATACAGTGCGGTACATCCTTTCCTAGCGTACGTTCTGTCTGTTCGTAATTGTACGAAGCCTGCAATTTTGCAAACCCTAGACTTGTGTGGCTTTAAAAAGGTTTCTTGAACTAACAGTACATCTAGTCCGTACTCGACATACATTTCTTTAATTCCGGAACATTTTTATTTTACTCGTTCGCGTTAAATGACATTAGGGAAATATTGTACGGTTTTTTTTGGTTTCTCACTTGCGACGTGGAGGGGGTTAAAAATGTCTATCCTGCACACCTTCGCGCCCGTACGCGTGGGTAGTGTGGGACTGAAACCCACTAAAAAATTCCCCCTGAAAGTGAAGTCGGTGATCGGCTATGCTATATAGTCAGGCGACGAGTCTGGCGACCGGTCGGACTGTAAGAGCGTCAGGTGGATCTATCAGTACGTTCCGTGGCCTACGGAGAAAGTGGGTGGGAGGCGGCGGCTGATAGTCAACCGCCGCTCGAAGGAGCGCATTGGGATGTGATCCCGCGGTGTCGAAGAATCGCTTCGATGCGTCCTTCATGTACTTAGTGAGGGTTGGGAGTTCCATGTCTCTATGGAGAATGGAATTACGAACGCACCAATGTGCATCCGTTGCTGCTCTACAGAATTTATTCTGTACTACTTGTAACATATATAATACTTTAGAATCGGCGTGAGCGAATACTGGAGACGCGTACGTCATCACCGTCCTAATGCATGTTTTGTAAAGCATGCGCTTATTGCGCCTAGATAATTTGCTTTTCCTACCTAGCATGGCTCCGAGCCTTGCTGTGTAGAAAAGCGCGTTCTTCCTAACACGCGCGATATGTTCTCGAAAGTGGAGATTCTTATCGAGCGTGACACCTAAGTATTTATAAAACCGTTGCCACGGAATTCTCGCGTTCAACATTTTGAGGTTGGGAGTGTTCCGGTCGACAACAAGTTAAGACCTATTCTTGCTATACTTGAATTGTATAGCTGCCGACTTATCCGGATTTACCTCGATCCGCCACTTCCGGAACCATTGACCTAGCTCATTAATGGCCTTCGGAAGGTGGCGCAAGATGGAGCGCCTAGTCCTACTCCTAAGAAAGAGCGCGGTATCATCAGCGAAAAGCGCGAGCTGGACGCCGGACGTCGGGCGCGGTATGTCGTTGGTGTACGCGGAGTACAGGAGGGGAGAGAGGGCGGAGCCTTGCGGAACTCCGGCTCTGATTAATCGTCTGGTCGAGTGAGTACGCTCATGCCTAAACGTAAAATACCTATTGGAGAGGAAATTTTGAATAATGAATATGAGACGATCTGGTACTTCGAGGGAATATAATTTATATACCAAACCGGCGTGCCATACTCTGTCAAAGGCCTTAGCTACGTCAAAGAAGACACATACGGTTTTTTGTTTAGTTTTAAAGCCCTCCATAACATATTCGACTAGACGGAGGACTTGCTGTGGACATGAGTGGGCCGGACGAAAACCGAACTGTTCATCAATGATAAGGCCTTTGCCGGATAGGTGATTGCTGAGACGAGTTTTAAGAACTTTCTCGAATAATTTAGCCAGACCGCTCAGGAGGCTGATCTCGCGCTCGCGCTCTGGATCTATACGCAGGAGTAGGATATGCGCTCGCGCGGCGAAAAGCTGCGTTTTTTGTTCTTATTAATTCGAGAATGTCAGGCGGAAACTTCCGGCGATCCGAAGATGCCGGAACCTCCCGCTCGCATTTCTCGACCACTGTCCTGACGTGGCTGGTAAGAGCACCTATAGCATGGTCTATCTGCTCGATCGTACTAATGTCGTCAAGGATGCTATTGAGAGGAGGAGTGTCGATTTTTTCGAACGCGGTCGACACTCTCTTCCAGTCGGTAATTTTGACGGTGGAAACAGGCCTCCCGCCATCGGGAGGACCCATTTTTAGCAATACCGGCCGGTGATCTGATGAGAATCTATGAAGAGGCTCAATACTATTTAAGTTTAAGTCGACTCCTTTAGTCAAAGCAATGTCTAAAGTTGACGTTCTATAAGTGTCGTTATGAGGGAAGTAGGTCGCCGTAGAGGGCGCGACGACTTCGAACTCAAGTCTGTCTTGGAATCGATCTAGTTTTTCTCCATTTTCATCCATTACGGCACAGCCCCATCTGGGATTTTTACAATTAAAATCGCCAAAGAGGATGACGGCATCCCCTAGGCCAAGGAGGGCTCTAAGGTCACTCCGGAGCAACGGTTTTGGAGACGGGAGGTAAACCGAGACTATGACTATAGTACTATGACCCGTCATAGCAAGTCTACATCCCGTAGCTTCCATATTAACTAGTGGGGGTATTGTAATGGGACAGAAATGGAGCGAGCGATTATAGGAAAGGGCTGTACCGCCTCTTCTAGCGTGCGTCCTGTCCGTTCGTAGCTGTACGTAGCCTGCGATGGCGCAAGCTCTAGGCCTATTTGGTTTCAAATAGGTTTCTTGAATGAGCGCGATATCGATCCCGTACTACGACATACAGTTCGTCAGTTCGGGAATATTTTTCGGTCGACCGTTCGCGTTAAACGATAATAATTTTAAATTTTTTGGTTTTCGGCGTCCACCTAAGGGGGGAACATATTGTTTGGTTTATAGCGTCCAAATGAGAAAGTAACACTGCACTCGGGTGCGGACATTAGACGTACTCTAATCTTACCATCAGGTGATGTGATTTGACGAGGACATTTAGTTCATTTTCCGCGTTTCTACATAGGCGTAGGTTGTGGGCTAACTCGGAGATCTCCGAGTCCTTGATCGGTCGGAGGACGACATCACTTGTCCTCTCCGAACAAGGCTTCTTGTTCCGTTGCTACAGAAGCAGGAGACGGCGCAGGAAACCCTCGGCGGGTGGCCTCCTTCGCCCACCCTTTGGACATCCCTCGGGGGCTGATATTTTCTCCATGGGTTAGTGAAGGGTTCGGACGCTGAGCGTAATCTTACATCGAAAGTCCAGGCAGAAATTTTGACCACTAGGGCGGAGAAATTCCTCTCGTCGCGGCTTAGACTGGGAAGCGTAAGCGACGATTGTTTTTTTGTCAGTCTTGTTAGTTGGTTTAGGAGCAAGTTTGAATGCTTTCGTGCACTCTTTGTAATTGGCCGTATGGTCCTGGCAACAGTTAAAGCATGAGGGTTTTCTTTAATTTACGCTCTTTCTCGGGAGTGTAAGTGTGGAATTTGACATAGAAATGAATCAAGTATTTATAGAGGCTTCTAAAAAACCTCTAAAGAGCAGGTCATTTTAATACTGTCATCGGCTACTTGGACGGCCTTTGGATAATTGATACGCAGACGAATGCAATCTGCGAAGATTTGGACAAAATTTGCCTCTTTAAGTAAGTATATAGGGGGAAAGGGGAGCGGGTTGTGTGGAACCCGCCTTGGTGGGTGGATGTAGATATATTCCAGGCTGCATCTGAGTGCGTTAACGGATCTACACCACCTCCGATTCAAAGACCGGTTACCACCTCCATGCAAGACCGATAGTGTTAATCGTTGTAGATCCGTTAGCGCCCTCAGATACAGCCTGGAATATATCTACATCTATATCTCCGGCCGGTAGGCTACGAGCCAGTTTCGATTTTTTGAGAGCTTTTTTAAACTGATGAATTCGACAGTTTCACCACTACGTTCCATTTATTGCATGTATTATACATGCATTTTTCATTTTTACATTGAATAATAACCGGGCATATCTTACAATCGCGATCAGCTGCAATCAGCTGCAGGAACGCATGAAACACGTAGACCCGCTGGGACGAGCTGAAAAAAACCAAGCGGACTCGACCGTGTCACCCTATCGTGTTACTCGAGCGTTTCACAGTAACGTCATAGCACGAAATCGCTTTAACGTGCCTAAGGAAATTTCGCTTCAAAATTGTCCAGAACAATTATCAAAAGGTATCAAAACAGAAATTAAACTAAATCTGTGTATATAAAACAAAGTAGTGTTAATTACACCTCTTATAATTCAAGAACGGCTTCACAATTTTATATTATCTTTGATCTATTAGATTTGCCTCCACCCAGAATAGCAAAATTACTGACTATAAATATGAAAAATTCACAAAAAAAATATAAAGAAAATTCATTTTCCCATACATTTTTCTCATACAGCGCCATCTCCAATGACAAGACATAAATGTTCATAAACGATATTATTAACGTAAAAATTAAAAATGAATGCCTGTTTGTCATATGCTAACGGCTGGACTGATTATAATCCAAGGCATATAGGTGGATTAGATTCTCAAATAGGATATAATGTTTTTATAGTAAGATTATATTACATTATATTTTTCGTTTTTTTTTTTTTTGTTAATTTACACAAAATTACATTTTATGTAAAAACGTATAAATACCAGTAAAAATGGTAATTTATTACTACTTACATCTATGTCCAAGAAGGAACAAAATTGGCATCAAGACCGCTATTGGAATAGCGGTACCGGGATTGAACCTTGCAGTGGAACCAGAATTGACATCGATACCAGGACCGTCATCGGGAACAGAATTTACAGCAAAAATGGCTAATATTAAACCTTAAAGGATTCATTCTGTGAACACGCGAGTGGAACCACAGGCATATGTAAATTATAAAAAAAAAAAACAATTATTGTTGATTATTATTTTACAAATAACGAAGAGGACAGGTAATGGATATACATATAATGAAATAGTTTTGTTTGTCACTTAAAAATTGCTGAACGTATCTGTATGGAACTTTGAACATTGGATACGGAATCACTTTTGGATGATTTTAGGATTCTTATAATGGGTTTGAGTAGTATAATTGTTCGGATGTCTGTTGCAGTATAAATAGTAATTTATTATCACTACCATTGATGTCCAAATGGAGACCGAGATCGCCATCAATACCTGTACTAGAATCGAGAGCGGGATAGGGACCGGACCCGGCCGTGGAACAAGATTTAACATGGAGAACCAAAATGTCGATCAAAATTGACAGAAAATTCGACCGATATAGAAGATGAAAGAATTCATTTTATGTTCACGGGAGCGAAAACAGAGGTACAATTGAATAATAAAAATAATTGCAAAATTTAAATTTACGCGCAGTGAAGCGGGCGGGCGACAGCTAGTAAGATATAAATGAATATTATTCATTTAATGACTCAGAAAAACATAAGAAGAAATCGAATTACTATTAAGAAGAGAAAAAAATTGAGAAGTTAAATTTAAAGTATTTTTCTTTTATATTTTCATAAACCCTGTTGTATTTGTATGACATTCAGCTTGTGTTTTCTCAGTCAATAATTTTATGGTTTAAAATAATCTTAGTTGATAGTTATTATGGCTTTTTATTTTTGTTATAAAATCCTAAGACAAAACAAACAAAATTTCGATTGGTATTTGGTAGCAAGCATTACCGTTTTTAGTACTTTTACTACTGTTTTAGTAGAATAGAACAAATTTAGTAGATGATTTAGTAGGTTTAAAAAATGTGTTACATTATGGTATATTTCAACATTTTATATAAAAAACGTGGTACATTTTGATAAAAATTAGTAAGTAATATTCAATATGTAATGGGTAACATTTAACCTGATGAATTAACTAAATGCTGCAAAGATATTTTTGTTGGCATTGCGATCATAGCATAAACTTATCTGCTGCAATAATAAGTAGAGCAGTAGCGCTGCTCTACTTATTGTAGGCAGCCCCGGATCTGGGGAGGGGAGGGAAAGGCGCCGGGGCACCCGCCCCGAGTGGCAGTTTTAAAGGGCGCCTTTGAAAAGAAACTTGTCCTATCAATTATACATTTGATTATAAAAAGCCCAGTTGGTTTTTGAACATGTCTTAGGGTTAATTCCAAAATGCACTGCGAGCAGCTGCAGCGCAGCAAATTGTTGGCAGCATCTTGGCGGGCCTTTTAATGACTTATTTTTTTTTTAATAATTAAAGATAGAAATTATTGAAAGAGTTTTATGAGAAAGACTTTTTCCTTCCAAGAGATATTATGATTTTTTTTTCCACATAATTAGGAAAAATGGTAATTATATAGCATTAGTTTCGCCTATTATTTTTCAAAAGTCCAAAAATTACTGGTCAAAAGAGTGCATATAGTAAACACATAATAACATGAGTTGTTATAATATATTCTATATTTACAATTTTATGAAAAACTTACTAAGTGATAGATAATAAAGAAAGCAAATTTATTAAAATCATCTCATTATTCTGATTATAAAAAAATGCTAATTTGTGAGTTTTTTTTAACAATTTATCTCAAACACTGGAGAGAGGACGCCACTATCAAGTTGTTGCCCTGGTTTGAAGAAATCATATCGTTACAGGTCATTATTTCGAACTATAGTAGATAATAGCAATAGTCAGATTATAGCAGAGGAATTACGGCAAATAAAATTTTATTTACATAAAATTTACGAAGTATTTTATCATTTACGTCAAAATCCAAATGTGATGAACATAGAATTTTTTTTTTGAAGATTTGTGATCTGGAAAACTTTTGGGGAAAGGTCCATAAATTAAAGACAAATTCTCAATTGAAATATGATAATATTTGTTAATTTTCTTAAGCATTTATGTGCCTTCCTACTGCACATACATTTTGTTAATAACCAAGTTTTTTCCAGGTTAATTTAAACAAAACAAAAATCAGAACAGATTACTTAATAAATCAGTTGCAGCAATTTTGCAGACCATATAGAACGTCAAAAGCATATATGCATATATTTGTTTCTTACCACATGACAAAATGCTGAAAGAGTTTGATGAAATTGGGCGAAAAGAAATCCCAAATAATGAATATGATGAGTGTCAAAATAGTGATTAAATTAATTGTTAAAAAAAAATGTGTGTCAGCCTCCGACGTACGACTGGAGTTTACTCCTTAAATACGATTGTCTAAACATACGCAAAAAGAGTTTATTTAACTGAAAAATTTGTTTTGACTAAAATTTAAGATAAATGACTAAAGATAAAATTTTTTAGCCTATCTACAATTATTTCATTTTTTTTTAGTAAAAAACGAAGATTTATTATAACTACAATTATTAAAATATTATGGAAAGTATTTTGAATAAATTTTGTTTTACCAATAATTTAAGAAAACCATTAGAGAAGAATTTTTAACCTATCTACAATTATTTTGTATTTTTAATTTTAAGTAAAAACGAAGATTTATTGTAATTAAAATTATAAAATATTATCAAGAAGTATTTAAAATTATTTTGATAATATTGTCTTATTATTAATTAAAATTATTTACGTTATAATAATAATAATTCATTAAATAAATTATTATAATATCCTTGAAAAATTATAACCTACCGAGCAACCACGTGTTCATTTGATATTCCAGCATTATTATCTACACCACTTTCTCCCATAGTTTATATCAATTGCACTTCACCAAATATAATAATAATGCATATAAAAATTCACCATAATAATAGTAATTATTAATAATTATAGTAATAAGTCAAATGTTAATAATAAATATTTATATTGTAAAAGAACACTTCAAAACACAAACAAAACAGTGGTGACGATCCGTATTAGAATTGTATAACTGATACACTATATATATATATATATATATATCGTTTGTAAACGTTGAACAGTATACTTTTATAATATACATAGGTATACACACAATATATGCGTCAGCTGCCTCGCTGCGTTGGCTACACACAAGCATACAGACAAATAAACACATACACGCGATTGAAAAGTGAAAGGTGCGCACCAAAAACGTAACGCGGATTCATCAGTAGATTTTATGAAAATCACCTTATATGAAAATTGATTCTTAAGAAGTAAACTCCAATATATTATACGTAAATTAAAATTTTGAAATACTTATGGTTTAATTATTTTAAAATAGATTAAGAATCAATAACTAAGTTATTATTTTTCATGGTATAAATATTAGATTTCTTAATGGTACTTTCTAGTAGATTTTCATAGACGTATTCAGTGTTACCAACTCTACTGATTTAACAGTAGATTTGCTGTTTTCACATTGATGCCTCTGTTTTCTGTTTCACTACTAATATTTACTGTTTTTCAATTAGTGTCCAGCGCCACCTATAATATTATGCAAATATTTTTTGATAAGCACTTCAGTGTATGTATAATTATGAAATATAAGGCTTAATGCATATAACACACTTAGTCCGAAATAACCGATTACTACTCATTTGAAACCACATAAAGGTACATGAAGCAATTTAACAAAAACATTTATGATTTTAAGAGTTGAAAATACTGAAGATAAGGCAATTGAGGATGAAAGTGGAAAATATTTTTACTTTGATTTTTGTTTTTTATTATGTTGTAATCATTATTATGATATAATAATGTATGTAAATCCTAATGACTAATTGTTAGTCCTAGTAACTAGATTTCACACTTTCTTCCAAGTATGACATGTCCTTTTTCACTTTAGCTGTTTTTGTTTTTCAGTTTGGCAACACTAGTCGTACCAGTAGACTAACTGGTTTTGAGAGCGGTGACGCTGTTGGTAGCCCTGATTGTATGTCATTTCTTTTCTTTTCTGTCAGCTTTGTGAATTGACGAACATGGTTTGTTTCATAGATTTTTAATCTATAAACATCATAATTATCATTACGCCTTTTAAGTTTTCAGAAATATCATAGTTTTTGCTTTTTTTTTCAGTCTGCTCACAAAACGTTTATTATAAAGAGGAAACTTGCTAAAAAGCTGAAACAAAACCGGCCGATTCCACAATGGGTCAGGATGCGAACAGGAAATACTATTCGGTATGTTTTGACATAATTCTAATTATTATTTAAAGCAGGTTTAATCAGTTATTCGTATTACGGACACTACTTTCTTATGTTTTAGATTTTTTAGTGCTTATTGTATTAATATTAGTATTATTAACATGTAGCAACAATCAACCAAATATACCTAAATATTTGTCGATAAAATAAGTTTACATTCAATATTACATTGGAGATGGATTCAATATTATATTGGAGGTACATATGGGAAATTAACAAGTTTTTCGTATATGTGTAGGATTTCAAAATGTACTCACGTCAAATAAGTTTAATTTTGTAATGCAATTTGCTTTTGCTGCTTATTAAACTAATAAGACAATTGTATTAGCTGCAATTACTTATTTTTACTTTTGTATTCTAGTTGTGAATTTGCATCTTTTTCCCAGAAGAGTATGCGGAGACCAGACATCCTTATTTAGTAAAATATGTCTAAACTCGTTTTATTTAACTTTTATAAGTTTGATTTTATCTGTCTTTTTGAGTGGTCTAGGCAACATTTAGTCTTTTCCATTTTCTAATAGTTTAATGGAGATCTACTCAAAATACATATTAATTTAATACATTAATATATATATATATATATTATAATTAATTTTTGACAAAAAACGGTTGATTTTATCAAGGTATAAGTGATATTTGACTTAGTATTAGCTCAGCTTCTGCTTGGATTTTCTAAACATCAGATGGCAAGTAACAGCACTTATAAATTCTCCCTTTAGCAGGAAAAATTTTGTACTTGTTAAAGTTCAAGGAAATAACTGATCTTAAAATAATGTAAATTTGAGGGAAACAACTTCATTGTTATATGTAAAGACTTCAATGTAAATTAACACATTGATTGCCATGGCAATTTTCAGAAATCTGGCCTAAAATGACAATTTAATTTTATTGAATTATATTATTAAAAACTTAGTTCTAATGTATAGTTATCATGAAAAAGAATTAAAAGTGTGTATTAAAAAAAAGGTCGTCCGCATTATAGTTTGCTACTGTAACAGAAATCTCTTCATGGAAGCCAACTATGATTTATTTCACATGCAGACACACAGACACTGTTTGCTTTCGAAGCTATAACCTGTCACTTCTCTAAAGCTGAATCACAGATAGATGTCCATGTTCGTCAGTAGTATCTCAGAAATTGTTGATTGCATCACATTTACATTTTTCTGTAAATTTATGTATTGTTGTATATAATGAAATTGAGTACTATGCAAATCTAAGTGAATCGGAATTTGATGGAATTTTTGGCAAGGATGGTAACAAGAGTAGCAATTATGAATCCTCTAAGAATTCGAGTAATAGTGAAGATGAAGTTGTATCCGAACCTGAAACTGATCCCGAATCTGAAGATAATTATGATGATTCCCAAGTAACAACATCAAATGCAAATGATAATTTGTGGACAGAAATTTAACAAAATCCTGAATTATTTATTTTCCAAGAAAATATTGTTGTGAAATTGGACATGGCAAATGCTGAGAAATGTGTTATTTTTGTCCAGCTTGTAAAAAAAACCAGCCCTTTGTTTGGGAGATTGTTTTAAGTTCCATAAACAATAAAATATTTTATTTCTTGAATTTTAACTAGTTTTTATAATTACATTTTTTGTTCATTTTTTAATAAATTTTCTGTTCTTGGATGCGCCAACATTGATTTTTTGTTTTTTTCCCAGAAGCCATCTATCGATATTAGTACTGATATATTTTGAGTTTAATCATACCTGCACAAAAATGGAAAGTAACCACAGAACGAGATAACTTGTAGTTAGCGTCCTAGAAAAGAACGCAATCTACGAGGTATCTCTTAGTTTGCAGTCATTGTGTTAATTACATGAGATAGCAAAATGCTCATGGCATTTTTGAACTTTACTTTATTCTAGTACTTATGAGATTGACTACTAGGTGTAGAACTTATCAAATATATCAAATAATATTTATGTAAATATTGAACTACATGAGAAGTTTATCATTAATATTTTAAGGTCTGATCACACTTATTTAATTAGTTGCTTCACACAATAATTAGCTGCAATATAAATTTAAAATCTATAAAACAAATCATTTATACAAATGATGTACAATCTCTGAATATTTAGATAATAAATGGACATAACAAAGTAAACTTTTTATGGGTCTATTTTTTTGCAAATGGACTTGTTTGTGATTCTGTATAATTTTTATTTACAAAAAAAAGCTACTACCTCTTTTTTTTTGAGAGATAATTGTTTTAATAATTAATGGTGATTACAAAGAAGTATTCACTCTGATGTACTATAAATTCTAATTTGTTACAATGTTTTCGAAGTGTTATTTTATAACCTATGAAGATATTTTCAATTTGAATTATAAAATTTTTTAAATGGAAAATGTTAAATGTATCATGTAGTGATTGAATAACAATGGCATTCATAAAATTAGAATGATATTTGTAGTGTAAATAAAGTTCTAATATATTAGAGTTTTACTAAGTACATAAAATATTACTAAAATAATAAAAAAATGGCATCGTAAGTAAACTCAAGCACATTGATAATAAAATTAAAAATGAAGAAAATGTGATGAAAACAATATGAGATTGGAAAAATTTAAAGCCACAGCATTATTGACTTAAAATTAGTTGGATGACAAGACCTTCAGTAAAGACATGGTTGCTGAAGTCCTTGAAAAGTTCTTTACTACTCTTCCGGTTTCAACTACCAAATCTCTTATTTCATCTCCCATTCTTGCTGAATCGTTGCTATCAGTAGTACTAAGCCCTTACACATAGACTATTTTATAATTGTGATCTCTACTATTGATTACATTGTGCCACGCTTGGTATTTATTTTTAATAAGTGCCTAGATGAAGGGCATGTTTCCCTATTTATTGGTCAATGTTTACTTTAGAAAACGTTTGAGTGTTGTTTTCAAGTAACTTTAAAATCCTTTACAAATGATAGTTATTTATGTATATATTATTTCGAGGCTTTCGTGTTCATGTATACTTATTTTTTTTTTCAGATATAATGCAAAGAGGCGTCACTGGAGGAGAACCAAGCTTAAGCTGTAAAAAGTTGAGCATTAAAATTTAGTCCTTATTTGAAGTTTTTCATTTTATTTGACATTGTGACTTGTTTTTGTTGATTTAATAGTTACTGAGTGCAGAAATTTTATTTTTGCAAAATGTTTTTGTGTGTAAATTCATAAAACATTTAAAAATTAAAAAAAAACTTGAGATATGTGAGATGCCTCTGAGAAAACCTGAACACTTAGCAAGTGTGTCAATCCACAATATGACAAAAATGAGATTTTATTGCAAATAGTACTAGTAGGACTTTCTTTTTAAAATTGAGTTATATTTCTAACCAAAAAAAAAATTACAAAACTGAATTAATAAAAAAACATTTTATAATGTTTGTGCCAACACAAGCATCATTTACTTTTCGTTATAAACAGTTATGAGACTTGGCTTATATAACTCGAATTGATCACGCCTGTCAATTTTTATCATATTAAATTAAAATCATATCCCCTGATCGGTTCCTCGGTCCTACTCCAGGACTTGTATGACTTTTTAAATATTCCATTTGAATGAAAAGCTTAAAATGCATTCGTATTATTGTTTTTCATATAATAATCATTGGAAGTGAACTTTGAATGAGAAAACCAATTTACAATAAGAAACCACTATAAACAAAGATCACATGGCCACTCAATGTTTCGATTGTGATTTTGTAATCAAAACTCGTAAACCAGCTATAAAAGACGTGTAATGTTTATACTCAAATTCGGTATTCTAAATAAAAGGAAAACAACACATCTAAAACACTAATGTTCGCCAACTGGCTTACGAATGATTGGAAAATGCACAAGCTACAATGACTTCGAATTTCTAATGCAGAGTAGTTATTAGCATCGTAAACTAGCCACTGTAACTGTAAACATTATTTAAAAAACAAAATAAATACACTTAATATTAAACAGTGAAAGTCTGGAGCAGGAATTTGACTGAAGAAGGGTGGGTCCTGGAGCAGGAATTTGACTGAAGCGGGGTGGGTCTTGGAGCAGGACTTTAACTGTTTTTAGGTATAGTTTTTGTTAATAAATAGTTATGATCATAGTATTTTTTGGTAAATGTGAGGGTAAATTTTAAATAATTGTGGTTACGCCATAATTTTGGTTGGTGTTTTGTGTTGCAATGATGACACTTATTCTATACTTGTTATTATCATTGCCTATAACTTTTCGATATTGCGCCTCCCTACCCTGTCGCCTATTAGTACCAATCCATTCGCAACGGACTTCTGGAACTCCGCGCCCGCGCCTCTGCTTAATAAACGCGTAAAGAAAGAGGTGGTGGCCACTCGTAGGATATCAAAGTACTACAGATGAGTCCCTTCTATTTTGTATCCTTTTTGAGTGTGGCATTACTGTAGAACAAAATTTTTCAACCAGCGCAATTCGTCGCACCAAATTCATTGATTGTAATTCCACTTTATATTTGATGATATTTTAGGGGTATTTTTTATAAATGTTCATTGAAATTTAGTAACTGAACGTAACATTGAAGTAAATACAATTACTTGAATTTGTACATGATTAATTTCAATACATTTTTAACTTTGCGACCCAATAAAATCAAATGTTTTGTTTGACATGATATTGCAAAATAATAAAGCTGTACACCTGCTCATCTTACTGGAGAATAAAGCTTTGTATGTTATTTAAAAATATAGCTATAGTTTTTTCAGTTTAAGTTTATTATTAATTTGCTCTAAATACTATGACGCGATACTGAAAAATGTAAAGCGAAAACAATTTTGATTTCTGTAGGTATTAGGTTGGAGAAAAAGTTCAGTCGTATTTTATAAGTAAAAGTTGCAGTAAAATCGCTAGTGCTGTATCTGGCTAGTTTTGTTACCATTAAACAGATACATTTTAAACAAAGAAATGTAAAAAGCAAAGATATTATAGTCGCTTTTTGATGGAGATAATCACAGGTGCAAGCAAGACATTGATCTCACGACAACCTTATGGGATTAAGGTATGTGGCATCTACGCTTTTTTATTAAACTATAGTTTATTATTATTAATTGTGGCGTCCCATTTTCAAAAAACCTAACTTCGCAATGTTTATGAAGGTAGGTTTTTTAAAAACGGGACGCCTATCCCGCTTCTGCATTTATCCTTGTTTTAACGTACACGCACAAATTAAGATCTCTATAAAAAATATTACAACTAAAGATTTTAAATGGCTTCTAATATTTAAATATTTTATGCGACTTTTTTTGAAATTACCGTATGGGTAGATATTATCGCTGTGAAATTAGTAGATACAGAAAGCGGTCATATTGGCGTAAAATAGGAACACGGAGGAAAGGGGTGAAGGATGCGCGTCGCATCATTAGGAGGAAATTCTGAACGTTTTGTCATCAATAAAAGATGTTTTTTTTTCCGTATTTCAGAAAAAAAATCAGTTTTAGTTTTGCGTGGGATATGTTAGACTATGCACGCATCTTTTCGCAAGCAAGCAATCTTTTCTTTTTTAGGCCTATTTATAGCTAAATAATATATGTAATTCGATTAAAAGAATTCAAGATACAATCATATTGTAGCACTGATGATTATTGATCCTTATACGTACAGAATGCCACAAATGAAAAAAATGACTAGTCTAGAAAAATTTATTTACATTTGCCCATAAACGCGTCTATCGATCACGTCGGTGCAGTTATGTTTTATGTTCATAAATCTATTACTCAAATGTACTATCTGTGTACAGACTATCTTTCCGCCCGTGGCTTTGGTCAGGTGGACATAGAATGAATTCCTTCATCGTTTATATGTAAAGGCCTTACTGTTAATTCTAAACTCGTTCCCGTTTTCAATTCTGGTTCCTATATTGTTTTTGATTTCCATCTCAGTATCACGCTCTTGATTCTAATCCCGATCAGACACTGTTTCAACCCCGATCCCGGTCCTGGCTCTCGATTCTGCTCCCCGTCCCGCTTTCAATTCCGATACCGGTCATGGATCCAATTTATACAAAGGCAGAAAAAATGCTAATATCAAAATAAAAACAGGCTATATTAGTCTGGGACAGTGTAGCTTTCTATGTGTGTAAGAATTTTTATACTTTATACAACTCAAATACGCCCTCGACTGGACTCGATCCCTTCTGTACGGTCTTTCAGGCAGAGATGGTCGCACTGCAAGGAGTGATAGGGAGGGTGAAGAATAGTAAAGACGGACTGATCAACATATTCAGTGACTCCAGATCTCTGGAGGTATTGACCGGCCCGAAAACCTATCACCCTCTGGATCACGAAGCTAGGCGCGACATTTCCGAGATTGTTGCGGAAGGCTGTGCGCCTATTTTGGGTTAGAGCGCATGTCGGAATAGCGGGTGACGATCGTGCAGACGAACTCGCCAGGCGCGCCGCCCTCACCAAGACTGCAGCAGACTATGACAGGTTTCTACTGTCGCATTAAGAGTGATAGAGCAGCGAGCCTGGAAGAATGGCAAGAACAATACGTCGAGGGAAGCACGGGTGAGGACACCAAATGGTTCTTTCCCTGGTGGAACAAGCGTACCGGGTCCTTAAAGAGCTTGAAATAACGTCCCAAATCGCATAAAACCGTACTGGGCACGGCAGGTTCGCCCATTACCTATTTAGGTTTAAATTGAAGGACTCGCCGTACTGTACGCGCGACCCCTCTAAAGAGCAGAATATATCGCACGCTCTAGAAGAGTGTTATATGTTTATGCGGGAGCGTGCAGACCTGGAAATAAACAGCAGGGTCATCGGAAATCCTGGAAAATAGTACGAAAAGGATAGTTTCTGAAAGGAGTAGGGTTGATAAGGGCCATTTTTCGCCCATCACCCATTTGATGTGGCATACATTTTTTTTAGTAGTGTACCTCATAACAAAGAAGAAAAAAAAATTATGTTGAATGAAAGTCTTCATTTAATGGAAAAAATGAAAAAAACAATGATGTTAGTATTATATACGTTTGTTAATATAAACAACTGTTATCTTTAATATAAGCTAAAAAGACAAAGAAAATAAAACACTAAATGCAAGATTAAAATCAATAGTTTATTATTACTATTATTTTAATAAAAAAAATCTCGGATACATTCAATGATTGAAAATAATCATCCAGTTTCAGACAATTCTTGCAATATGTTATTTTAGTTTTCCTCCTCATTTTCTTTATCCGAGTCACTACTAGACCATCCTTCTACGGCGGCGTCTTTGGTGCGTGCATATTCAAGACTTGGTTTTAACGTCAGTTGAATTGTGGCGCCAGTAAGCCAAAACCATAATATTGAAGCAACATGCGCGCAACATCCTACAACCCTTGCACCTACTTTACATTGACAGTACCATTGTATGTTTGTGTGTGATGTTGCTTCGCTCTGTTTTGATCCAAATATTGTAGTTTTGGAACTTGTATGTCGTGATCGTAACTGAACTCGCAGAACAGAATCATCTTCACGATGTATGTAAATAGAGTACATTCCTTCTTCATTTAAGTGCTCTTGAGTGTAAGATTGACTTTGTTGACTGACGAAATATAGACGCCAGTTTCTATAAAGGCTTGAGTTCGAGCTGCTTTTGGCACGGTCACGAGGCAGTTTTTACGCTTACATATTATACAACACGTATTAGAGTTATGACAACGAGGTATTGATAAATGTATTTTAGGTCTCTTATTCGTAGTGTCGCTGGCAGTATTCGTTGACTTCAAATCTCTTGTAGTTACCAACGAAGATGAAAGAGTATGTTTCGCCCGAAGCACACGCAATGCATAAGATCTACATTTAGAGCATAACTTAAAACCACTTTGTAAATCGCAATTTTTTGAATTTCTTAGTATATATATAATTTTTCTGTTAGAACAGATACGGAAATCACTATTTGTCTTTCTCCAGGTTTTACAACAATCACACTGACTTCCAGGCATTATATAACTATTATTAAATTAACTTTCTCAACAAATACTCACAATCACAGGTTGAGAACGCAATGTTAATACTTGTACTACGTTATTACTTTTAAGCGCGTCAAAACACGTTTGATCGCAGCGACGTTGTAGCGTAACTTATATTCTCGCGCGGAATATTTTTTTCGTGTAGAAGCGCACACTGAACCAAAAGAAAATAGTATTCATATGCGCAAGGAGTAGTGTCATTACCAGTCAAAATTAAATTGGTTCTCGGAGCGCTTGTTAGTAAAAAAAATTAACGGTAAAAATCAACAAAATGTAGAAAAAGCCGAAATACCCTCTTTTTAGGTAAAAATTTCTATGACTTACCACTTTATTTATCACGTCAATCTTATATTAGAAAAAAATACATATCCTCAAGTATACAAAGAAACTGAAAACTTGTCGAAATCAGAAACTTTTTTTTTCGAGTGTCTGATGGGCGAAAAATGGCCCTTATCAACCCTACTCCAAATGTACAAATATAGTGACTAAATTGAAAAGAATTAACAAGGTTTATTAAAGATAACAAGGAAATGCCTGAAATTATTAGTTAAATGAATGGAATGAATTTGAAATCTAAAAGGAAAGGGTACATATTTATTTAACAGTTGTAATAAAATTAAAATAAGTAGGGGACCAAAAACACATAAACTAAGATAAATAATGTATGTTATGTATAAAATAAAGATTTATAATATTAATGTACCTAATAATTATCTATACATAATAAAGTAGATTAAATTATATAAATAAATAAATGTAAAAAATGTATGCTAAAATGTAAATTATAGTGAATAAGATGAAATCAAAATAACATTGCATTTATAAATAGGTACATAATAATAACAAGAAATGTAATATAAAGTTAATAAACGAACATAAAATAAAGATACCGCACCATCATACGAGTATGCTAAAGATTGAAGAAAGAGCTGTTTGAATCTGATTCTACGGAATGCTTTAGATGAATAAGGGCCGTGGTCACCGTGCCATGGGGGCGGCATTTATAATAAAAAAAAAACCAAATACACCCCCGATTTTGCGACATCCAATTTAAGTGAAAGAAAGCCTATATTTTTCTCCAAGCCAAGCTGTATTTACGCTTAAAAACCGCATTAAAATCCGTTCATTAATTTCAGAGATGTGCGCGAACAGACAGACAAAAAAATTAAAAATCCTTTTACATTACCTATCTCTTATAGACCTCTCAAATTTGAAAAATGTTTGACCCTGCAAGCCATCCCTAAAACTTCCCGCTATGATATTTATCGATGTGTCTAAGTTCCTTGACTTATAAATATTGTTTAATGGTTTTTGAGCTTATCGAGCTCAAAAATTTTAAAGACGGTTTATCTTGGGGAAACCCTTGATACTTCTTACTAATTTCGAGCTCATACCGTTTAAAAATAATGTAGCAGTAAATTATTAAGCTCATCACACTCAAAAGATCAGTTTTAGCGCTTTTTCAAGCTCTTCGATCTAAAAAATATAATTCTAATACATTTTGATCTTTTCGTATACTAAAATCTATGTAAAAGAATTTAAATCAATTTTTAACTCCTGCTATGAAAATTTTCGTAAAATGTGAAAACTACTATTTTCAGCCGCGCATTTTCTGAGTGATGTTTGTACGTGTGTTTGTGTGCGTGCCTGTATATGCGTACGTGAGCGCGCGCGCGCGCCTGTGTGTGTAAACTTCTGAAACGCAGTTTACGATATTCGATACTATGAAATACTCGACTTAGATTTCCTGAAACGTCAAACTAGTTTCGCCTAGCAGAGTTCGAGGAATCGCAGAAACATGTTTTTTTTTTTGGAATAACTTTTAAACTATTCTACCTGACAATACCAAAGTACAATCAACAGTTGCATTTAATGCCGTCATTTGCATAAAAATCGGTTAATCAGTTAAAGAGATGGGTATCTTTGGAGAAATCTTTTGTAAACTGCTCAACCGATGTATTCCAAAATATATCCAGTGGTTCGTATTAAAAAAAAACAACTTTAATCCTTGCTAAATGCATTAAAATCAGTTTGTTCAAGAGATATTGTTGGAAAAAATTTTTAAAGTGTTTTTTTAGAATATTTTTTAACTACTCTACCAATGAATTCTAAAATCTAACGAGTTGTTCTCTTAATAAATAACGTCGATCATCGCAAAATCGAAATCGGTTGGTTTGCTCAATAGTTAACATAACGAAAAATAAAAATAAAAACTAGCCAATAGTATGTCGGACCATGCTCGTCATAGCGTTCCAAAGCCATTATAATACTATAGATAAAAAATTACGTTGTTATACTTTTTACGTTTTCCGCACAGAATTGTTATAAGCACTTTAATCGTCTATACCTACAACTAGATAAGTAAGCACGTCGACTATTACTATTAAAATAGTGTAAATTAAAGTCCATCACCAAAAAAGAGTATCTTCGTGGCACTTATGTACTTTTGTTGAGAAGCGCAGCTTGTCGGCAATTACTCAAGAACAGTATATCTAATATCTATGCTCAAAATTTTCATTGAAAGTATTTATTAAGCGTTACTTTTATATTTTTTTTTTCATGTTTTTAGACATACGGTTTAAAAAATAGAGGGGGTAGGACACAATCTCTGCAACTTTCGGAACGATTATTTCCGAAATTCTTAACTTAATCAGAAAAATTGCTTAGAAACTTTAAAGTGTTTTTGAAATAACTGTCGAAGTATGTATGTATCGAACGTTGGTGTTTATAAATAAAAATTTCAGTTTGTTACATGTGTGGAGAACCTCCTAGAAATATTTATTATGTTACGTAATCACTAAACTAAATAGCAGCTCACACAAGACGCATACACTATGAATTTTATCAATATAAGTCTTGTATTTTTGAATAAAATATCTGTGACATACGGATGGACGGGCGGACATGACGAAACTAAGCGTTCCGCTTTTGCCATTTTGGCTCTGAATCCGCAAAAAGCCCAGCATCACTCGAATTTCGATATTCAAATATATCCCTTAACAAATCATTTCAAACCTTTGAAAGTAAAATAAGTCATAAATTATTTATAAAATACAAGACAACATGATATCACGTCCGATATAAACAAACAAGGTTTGCAGTCTGGAAAATTTAATAATCCTAACTGCGCTTAAAATAAACTACGAACGTTGCGCGGAGGGTTGGGGATATATAATGTGGTATTATTCTAGAATACAGAATGGAATCGGTCATGTATTTTTCCGCAAATATTCATAATTCCTTTTTTAGAACAGCTTTGCCAAAGTAACTACAACAAAAATGTGTCATTGAAAATATGCTTATAAATGACATAAATTATTAAAGAGAAAACCCTGCTGGGCGCGTGGGCATGTAGGCAGGGGGCGATATAAAGATCGCCGACGGTATTACTACATTAGTCTCTGATTTTCGACATGTATTCACACATCTTTAAATAAACAAGGCAAACTAAGACAAATTATTGCGTAAACGATATTTTATGCAACTTAAGGACTCGCAGGCAGCAATGTCACCTCTGCAAACTCCCTAACAATAAATCAAAAGCAGTGAAAAGCATTGTTATTAAAGAGTTAAACATTAATCACACACAATCTTAGTTTCAAAAACGTTAATATCATACCTAAATCTCTAAAGCCGCGCGTCCGATCGTTGCCAGCGCACGGCCGTGCGCAGCGCGTCGACCCGTGTCGATATGACTATGATTTCTTTGACAAAGTTCTAAAAAAGCAGATTATGAATATTTGCAGAAAGACGCATGATTGATGCCATACGGTATATTTTCAAGGCAATTATTCTATACTTAAAAATTAAATAATTTAAGTTAAATAGCTGATGAGTGTAGTTGGCAACATCAACAGTGAAAATTAATAATAAACGTGCCCAAAAACCTGTCATTTTGCAGTTTAAATATGATCCTAGCTTTATGTAAGTCTATTATACCATAATAATTCATCCAAAAATCATAAAACTTACAAACAATTACAAAAATTGAAAATTAAAACCAGTAACTTACTTTAAATTAATATATCAAATGCAAATATGCAGCAATAGGGAATATTCAATTATTTTTCTTCTACTTATTTTCTTATTCTTTATTATTAAAATATTTTTTGTTTATAAAATACTACAACATGAGCTGAGTTTTGTCGAATATCCTAGAAAATTGAAATTGTTTATTGTAAAAATATGTTTAATCAAAACTCTTAATCTCAATATTGCTTCTCTCTTTATTATATCAAAAAAAAATATATTTACAAATTATATGTATTTTATTATGTCATTATAATTATTTTTATTGTGTTAAAAGGACAGTCAAATATATGTTGAGATTAAATGCTATAAAAATATTTATTCTTACGTACCTTAAAGTTCATCATCTTGTTCCCACTTGTATTCTTTGGAAAATTACTAGAAACTTTTTCTTCCTTGGGCACCGTTTTGTTTCATTAAATGCATTAAATTTTGAAATGTAATAACCACCCAGTTTTAATAATCTAATTTAAATATTATTGAATATTAATCATTAGAATATAGCAACTATATTTTCAGCTTTTAGCTGATAGGACTAGAATGAAAATACGTGCTTCAGCACCATCTAGTGACATTAGTCACATTTAATCACTTCGATTTTTTTTTTAATTTTGGCTGAATATAAGTAAGGAGTTTTCTACAATTTTATAAAAACACAATTAAAAATTTATCGCAAAAAGTACGTCTAAAAAAGTCCTTATAAGATTTTTCCCCCTATATTTAAGGGAAAAATCCCCAAGTTGGCATCACTACTAATAGCGGGTTGTTGGCATAGATTTAGACGTCACACACGGCTGCCGCTATTGGTCAGATCACCTGACCAATGAAGTTGCGTTTCAACTCTTTGAATTTCCCACGTTTTTTGCACTTTTTAATCATTATTTTCTTGACGAAAAATAAATATCATTGAAAAATATTAATAGAGCTATAATGCTGAACGGAAAACTTTACAAAAAAAATATTTAACATTTATCTGCTTCAGGCGCATATTTCCTATTGAGCACAATATAAATTACATCTGTTTTTATCAAGTCAAACAAAAAATTTTGCTTAATTTATAAAGCATTTAAAGTAGGTTCAATTAGACATTCCATAGATTATAACATGTAATTATAATCTATCAATATAATTTTCGTACCATTTGCACTAAATCGGTATCAAAAATTTACTTTTCTATCTGTTTCTTTTTTTCCAATATACATATGGGGACTAATTTCTGCGTGAAAGCTGATAAATCAAAATCGTTAGGTATAGAAATTATTTATTAAATTCTTCGCGTTCAATGGAATAATTTATTTCTTCTTCATACTATTTGCAAGTATCACAAAACATGTTTTTATTACAATCACACTAAATAAATATAAGAACAATAATTTTCACAATAAAATTCTTTTGTTAAAGGAGATGTTTCATATTCGACCTGTACTTATGTACATATTTTACAAAATCACATAAAATCCTACAGATCATTGGAAAAATAATAAATTGCAAATTTTGAAGCATTCCTTTTTTTTTTTGTACAAAGCGTTATTTAATAATGTGTTCATTCCGAAAGCCTATCAATCACAAACTATATGCACAATAATAAATAACTTAAAAACAAATTAATAATGGAAAAATCTTGTATCACAGATTAGTTTACATGTAAAAAAATATATAAGTACTTATAAACACACCTTTTTATTAATACATTTTTTTTAGTATGTTGAGTTTTGTAGTTATCATTTTCTAATGTTTCTTGAAACTTCAATATACTTGAATTAAGGTAAAGTTTATATTCACTGATAAGCATGTTCGGTGAACAAAAAGGGATACAATCATGCAAAAAAAAAGAATGCACTGCTATCTTCTTTTTCGCTCGTATCGCTCTGTTCGCCGGATATGCTCGCCTGTGAATATTTATTGACATTGAGGCTATTTGTATTTTTTAAATTAAGTATTGCTTATAGTTATATGTTCAATAGCTTTGTACAGAAAAACTATGCTAAAATATGCCGAAGTGATAGTCATAATACTATAATTTATTAATAATGTTATTAAATTAGTTATGTACAAGGTACAGGCCGGAATTTCACATATTCGCGAAACGTCTCCTTTATCAGCAATATTTTTTGCGTGAAAGCTGAAAAATCAAAATCATTAAATATTGTAATTATTTATTGAATTCTTCATGTCCGAACATAATAAATGATTAATTTCCTCTTCATACTATTTGCAAATATCACAAAATACTAATACTGTACTGTGTAAAATAAATCAATTCCTTTGATACAAAACACCATTTTGCTGTCAAGTGGTGTCACCCTCCTGGGTTGCATTTTTAATATTATTGGATATTTCTTTGCGTCGTTGAATTGACTGATTTTGAATTTCATCTAATAACAATTCATTATCGATGTTGTCACCACCACCAGCCTGTAATAAAAGGAAATATTTATGGTGTAATAGGATTTAACTTTAACATTTTTCTTTATTATTTGTCTGCTTATTTATCTGTTATAGGTGGTAGGATTTGTACCAATCGTACAACCTATTTTAATAAATTTTCTAATAAGCTATAGACTTGAAATTTTAAATGGAAAGTTCAAAACTGGACTACAATGCAATATTTCTTGTATCTCTGTCTGTTTGGTGAAAATTGTGCAATAGGTTTCAGATTAAAGAATTAAGAGCCGTATTTACATACAGAGAGAAAAATTAAGACGAAAAAACAGATAAGTAATCTATACATATATAATGAAAATAGGTTGTCTTTGTTCGCCAATCACGTAAAACTACTAAACGTATAGACATGGGACTGGGACCATTCGATGCGGAATGATTTGTAGATGGTTCTAGGCTACCCATTTTCGAATTCCGTAAATCCTTCGCCATTTTATTCGTAATAAAT
Organism: Eumeta japonica; assembly: GCA_005406025.1. NCBI lineage: Eukaryota > Metazoa > Arthropoda > Insecta > Lepidoptera > Psychidae > Eumeta > Eumeta japonica. The sequence continues at coordinate 178,364 of BGZK01001260.1, forward strand.
ATTACCCAGCGAAGCGAGCGGGACAGCTAGTTAATAATAAAATTAGATACCATGTTTTAATGAAATAAGAAAAATAAAAAAGAGTATGGAATAAAGAGTACAAAATAATTTCTCCTAGCCCTAATCAGATTCTTTGTAACATTTAAAACGAAAAACGTGGGGCGTATACTGTAGATAATAGCAAGGACTGAAGGGTATAGATGTCATTAAGAAATATCACATCTTTTTAAAATTCTTAATGACTTAAGTAAATTCATACATCAATTGTCTATCGCATGCGCTCTACGTTAGTCATTTGAAGTCTGACAAAAATTCTCATAACTATCAATAATTCATAATTTGAAATTTGTAGGTCAATTTATATGAAGTTAAAAGTCTATAGATTTACGAAGAATGATTTTATACTTTTTAATCCAATTCAAAAACATGGCTTTTTTATTTAAATGATTACTAATGCAATATGATTTTAATACATGATTCAATCTAAAATACTTCAATCAAGATACCTACTAAGCGCCTCTTCCGCAACCTATTTTCAAATTAACTTTTAACAAAAAGTCAATATTAAAATTTTTCCATGTCCTCCTTTTATCTGTTAAAAGTCAGTTGAAAAGGAGATGGCGAAAAAGGCTCTAAGTCGTACAGCTGTTGTGATTGCTTATTCATAATTTTAATATACAAAATCTACAAAAAAATCGAGGATTCCTCCCGATTTTTTCTAATCCACTAAAGTTCGTTACTCACAAGTAGGTATATTTTATTTGGCTTCTTTTTTTTTCACTAGGGAATGGCGTTACGATGCTCATTCTATTCTATTGTTTCATATAGCATTATGATTATTGTTAGTTAGTTAAAATAGTTAATGTTTCATTTGATGTTTTTTGCCACATATGTTAAAATCAAATAATTCAATTTAGATAATCAAAATAATACAAAAATAATAACTACCAGAGAATCCTATAACATTATTAATATTAAATTTTTAAATTTATTATTTAGGTCTATTATCGTTTTAAAATAATACTTATTGTTAATAACTAATTGTGGATTAGTGACTCAATAATACAAAAAGACTTTAGCCAAGAAACATTAACATTGTTTTTATGTTCTCTTCAAAGGCAATTTTTGTACATATTGTACATATTTTGTGCATATGGCATTTGCAAATGTCATATGATTTCTTTTTCCATTTCTAATCCCTACTTCACTCCAAATTACGATTTTAATAAAATCTGTTGAATGTATTAGCTATAGGCCTTATACTGCTATAATTGAGGACATAGGTAACATCAATAGGCATACGCATCTACAAAAATCCCTGATTTTGGTCCACTCGTGTCAAAATATAGGTATTTGTTAAATATTTTGACACACTTTATTAAAAATAAAATAATAGAAGTAAAAAGTAAGGTTTCATTGCAAAAGTTCTTAAAGACATCGTTTTTCTTTGTAAAGACTTATTGGCCACTTCACATAATGTCCAAAATGTAAAATTATACCTAACCTATTAAAAAAGTCAGTTTTCCCCGACTCGAGATTTATTGATTTTTTTAGCTAACTTCAACTATTTATATTGAAAAAATGTATCACGCTAATTTGATAAGTTATTTTCAATCATTGATCACTTGGCATAATGTAGAAATTTTCAAAATTGGATACTAAATATGTCAATTGCATATGCAATATTTTATTTTAACTTAATAAAAAAGATATTTGCAGTATACTTCAAGAGTACGTTTTGAAGTTATTTAATAAATTAAGAATCAGAATAATGCTTGTTAAATTACGAGTATATATTCCTATTAAAATTAAATAAGGCAAAAATCATAAACTAAAATATGTTCAAATTCAAGCTGGCACCATACCGAAAGTA